>VZRX01011345.1:2957-13473 GCA_013398075.1 Notiomystis cincta | reverse complement strand
GCGTGCTCAGCCCGCGCTTTCAGCGGGGCAGGTGGGGTTTCAGGTGCCCAGAACCGCCGGGATCTGCTCCGCGCCGGTCGCCGCTGCAGGCTCCGGCAGAGACCGCTTACTCCAGAAACACTGGCTCACTCCAAAACACATCTCCCCGAGGCTGCAGGAAACCACCCTTTCCTTTCCTTTCTCTTCATAGGAAACACATGAAATCATTTCCAGCTTAGACTGCGAAGGCAAGCGCGCACTTTCTCACTTTCCTACTTTCCCGAGAGTTCATTTGTGTCCGTCTGGCAGCAGCCGGTCCGTCCGTCGAGCGTGCCCGGCCCTGGCGCTGACGAGCTGCAGTAACACAGGGTGGGCACGGCTGGTAATAAACAAGCACCAGCAGGGCCAAGAGTGAAGGCTCCAGCACCCTGTGCAATTTATTTTCTGAGTAGAATACTCTTCCAGCACACAGCTTTCAACACCAGTGTAAAGAAAAGGAGGAGTTCAATGAGTGGGTCAAATCGGCAAAGCTGCCTGATGTAACCCATTAATTTCTTTATATTGCCAAAATCAAGAAAAGCAGCTCTTAAATCTTTACTTTCATATGAAATCTTACTTGTTATGAAGTAATTTGAATTGCAGGTGAGGTACAATAGCAAAAGAGCTTGTATATTTTAATAACTGGCAAGGCAAAATAAAGTAGAGAGTAAATTTTTCAGAATATGTTGCTAAATACATGTTTTAAATACATATGTTTTTAAACCCTATGACAATTGCACCCTTACTCTAAATACAAAGAATTAACTTTAAACTCATCTCTAAAATTATATTTAGACTAAGTATATAAAAGCCCCTCATCTATACAATGAAAGGTATCATTGCCAGGACCTGGAATCTCAGGTATGAAATCTTAATAAACACTCCAATAGTGGTACAAGGACCATTACCAGCAAGCTAAGAGCAAAAAATTGAGCTTACAGTTGCAAAACATAGTGGAAGTCTAAAATTAAAAGGACATTTTCTGACAACTTAGGGCCACCTGTCACAGAGAGGACCACAAAACTTCATGAATATGAAGATATGCCTCATCTCCATTTATAAGAATGTCCACCAAGTGTCAGGGAGAACTGGAGTCAGTGATCCATCAATTCTGTCACACAGAATCTGGCAGGTCTGTAATCCTGGTTTCTCAAGTGTCAAGGAACATTTACAGTCACCTCATTTTCCAGTGAGAATATTATTAATTTCACATTCATCTTTTGAACACAGAGGGGAAACCCCAACCTGACATTGGCAGGAATTTTTGCAGAGAGTTTCCTAAGGTGTGCTGAATTGCTCATGAGGTGGTTTGTTAGAAGGGTGTAGCTATAACAGTGAAGTATGAGAGGGGCTATTTGCTTCCTTTGCATGTGGAATAAAGTCTATTCACTGGTGAGGTGAGATTAATATAATTGCTCTCTTACCATCTGCACAATTAGTTCTGTTTACAGTGTTAGCTGAAGAAATGGGAAAGGAAGACTTCCATTACAAAAGGTAATAACACTCCAGAGGACATGGATTAAAACTGAGCCTGGATAATGTCAATTTATAAGAAAATTAATTCCTACTTATTTTTGGAAAATGTTCTTTGATAACTACATCTCAGTAAATCTTGATCTCCCACTGGTTCTTAAACAGTATATTAAATTGTTTATGTAATCATAGTAGTAATAAATTGTCTGCTGCAAGCCATTTATTTCTTTTAAGTGCTACAAACACAATATCCCTCAGCTATGGAAAGAGAATACTTATTTCAACATGCCCTGGATAGACCAGCATAACTGGTCCACAACTAGGAGAGTGTCTAATGTGGAGATCAGTGGACAGAGCACAAAGAAACATGAATTTTAACTCCCAAGCTATGCAGTACCCCCAAAGCCTGTGCTCCAGCCAATGTGATTGTATTCTGAGCATCAGAGAATTCTCTGAGTAATGGTGCCAAAGCATCAGCTGTGATCCCCAGGAAGGACAGCACAGGCATCACATGGAGGGGTTCAGATAACAAAAATAACAAAAATAGAAAATGCTTTTATATGTTCCCATTGTAGATCAGATCAGCACACAGAATCAATCATGATGTCTCACAGATACTCAGTTATTTTTAGAATGCACACAATTAAGTAATCTAGATGTTATTCAGTAGGAATTTAATCTTTTGGATCACCGGCCTTATATGAGTGATACCTTCACACTACTTAGTCCTAAATAAAAAAAAAAAAACCAGCACCACAGACTTCAAAACAAGTCAAATTCAGTTAACAAGAAGCAAACACAGAAAAAAAGAAAAAGCTAAACTCTTCAATGCAACTTGACTGTTTCTATACAAAACTAAAAAAAAAGAAGAAACCAAAGCCAGTGTCCTCATGTAGCAAATAAAAACAAGTATTAAAATTAAGAAAACTTATTTTATGAAGATCTGAGATCTATTAGATTTTTTTCAAGCAGCTATGACCTGATCCTAACACTGATATAAAAAAAAAAAACCAAAGCCACCCTAAAACCCAGAAAAGCATATTATGTGCTTTGTATCTTTACATTATGCATGCTAAATGCATTTTGCCCAAGCACTTTAGACTTTTGTTTTGCCTGGTAAGTAAAAAGTCTTACTTTTAATTACTTCCTACTTAGAGGTCTTTTCCAACCTAAACCAGTTCTATGAATGTGAGTAGTTAAAACCCAGAGGGCTGAAAGCAGAAAGAGTGAAAGGGCCAGGCCTGTAAACTGCAGCTCTCCTCCTCCATCTTTCCACTACCAGACTTCTTTAAAAATTTCTCCTGGACACTGTAGCATCCCTCCAGAACTTTCTTTTGGGAACAAAAGCAGATGACCAACTGTGTAAGTATTTGGATTCACAAGAGTTACTTTTAAACAGATCATATCTTAAGGTCCAACACAGTGATTAATCACACATTAGTGGAATATTGCCTTGATCCCACTTGGCTTCAGAGGAAAAGAAATACTGATTAATAATTCTGAACATGGCAAAATATTATTAATCTATATTAAGTTAAAGAGTTTTGTTAGGTGGAGAAGGTAGAGCTTAAAACCCTCCTTAGAAATCTTGACCAAAATCTCAAAGTAGTTATGTACCTGTGCTTGTACTTGCAAACAGAGTGCCAGGAGCTGTACTTGTAGGGAGCTTTCCATTATTCAGCTGCTTCACTCTCTTCAAGTGGGACTTCCCGTTGTAATGGACTTGAGCTTGGGCTGCAGAGTTCAGCTGTATATTGCACACTTCACAGAAGGAAAACAGTATCTTCTTCTTTTCTTTGCTTAATTGATAATCCTGCCTGTCATTCCTCAGTCCTTTTTCTTCAAAGGCCCGTAGAACAACTGGTTGATTCATAATCCCATCTTCAATGATGTGGTCAGGACTTAATGGACGCTTCATACCTGCAGAGAAAAGAGACAAAATTGTTACTCAATAGCAATGAATCCTTACTACTGAAACTGCATTTTCTTCTTTAAAATGCTATAGTGCATGGCCCATTGACCAGTTCTAACAAATAAGGTTCCAGCCTGCAGAGGCATTGCTTAATATAGAAATAAATGCAATTGTGACACACCACAGAGCTCAGAAATAATAAGTTGGCAATATATCACAGTCTGTGCACAGCAACTTGCAACAACTCATTATTTTGTTCTGCAAGCTCTCTATTTTAAAGGAGATTTATTATTGCATCTCTAGCAGAAGTTAAGATTATTTTCAAATACATTTCCTCTGCCTTACTAAACACTGGCTCCAGAGCTTTTACTTTCCAGTGACCATAGCAGTGCCCACTGCTTCAAATATAATTATTCAACAAAAAGGATGCCAACAAGAAGTATTTTGGAAACACTGGAAGACAGCAGACTGTTCAAATGAGACTAATGAAGCCTTTCCACTTTTACACATACACCCAGATCTTCAGCTTCATACAAGGATTGTATGTAATCTGTATTAGTTCATCAATACCTTCACAACTCAAACTATTGTACAGAGGAAAGTCAGCTTAGTCTTGTGCAAACTACACAAATAGATGGTAAATGACAGTCCCTGAACAACAAGCCAAGAGCCTGAAATATTAACCTGCCCCAGAGAATAAAAACCTCATCATGATCAATGAATCAAGCTGCACAAAGAACAGGTTTTTATATATAGGGGGGAGGTCTGCATTTCATTTAAGGTATGGTGCTAAACCAGCAGAGGAGAAATGAGGGGTCTCATATAGAAAATAATTTTGTTTTCTTAGCTACACAACCTGCTGTTTTTATTCTTTTCCCCCACCACCCAAATACCCTGGATGCCAGAGGCTGGCTCAGAGAGCTGTGCACTAAAGCAGCTCTTTCCAGGCAAGGGTGCACCTACATTCAGCTTCCAAGAGCAGACTGCAAACACAAGGTCCCTTTGCCAGCCTGAGAGCCAGGGCAGCACAGAACTTTGTGTACAACCTGTTAGGCAGGAGCACTGAGACACAAACAGTGAAACCAAAAGTGGCAGCAATCCTCCACCAGAAGAGTGTAGCATTCACAAGCAATACCAGAGTACCCCTCTCATTACCCAGGTAAGTTTATTACCAGGAGAAAGTCTGCTCTGTTCTCTGGCACAGGGAGGTACAAAGAAAAAGCTTAAAAAAATATTTAAAGTACTATATATGGTAGGATAGAGAATTTCATCATATTCCTAACTCTCACCCAGGCTTAACATTTTAGTATTTGTACAGATTCCTGCTCAAGTACAGCTCACTGATCAAGTATCCTAAATAGATTTCATATCTTTGTTTCTTATAGGTGACAATTCTGCCATCAAACAAACAATATTAACAACACATTAAGGAATACATTACATCAAATAAAAATAAAACTAATTATTAAAAATAATCATAGAGTACAGATACCTAATTAATTGTAAAACAAAACACTGGTGATCCTGAAAACCTAGGCTAGAGGCTGTCACACTAAATCATTTAAGTGTAAGTATCATATTTCAAGGCCAGCAACCAAGATCCTCAACTCAGCTGAGCTAAGATAACATTTTCATCTGAAAATTTAATCTGCTTAGAGCTTCTGTATTTGTTATTTTTAACCATAAATAACCTCCTCAGTTCCTTTGTTTTCTGTAAAGTTTTGTTTCAACAGCACTGTTGTAGTTTTTGTTCTCTGAAGCAAAAGATTTTGAAACAAAAATTCTTTTACAAGTTTTACATATAAACATAATTATATAATAATAAAATGGGTTACATTTAAAAATCCCAGCCTGTCAGAAGTCTCAAATGTTTGGTTGCAGAGAGAAAATAATGCAAAATACAATTCAGCAATTATTTCTATCATCTGTAAGATCTTAGTGAAGCTCAGTTGGTTTGGATAGCTTTAAAATTGTCAAACATCTGCATTGGGAAGCTGTGTGGAGCAGAAGGAAGACTGATGGAGCTGCCTGTAAGGGCACCAAAGCCTTTCCAAGGAGGGTTATTTTGGAAAGCACCAGGCTGGCCCTGCATTAGCACATTATGTGATGTGTTCACTCCTGGTCTGCAGGTTTCTGCTTTCTTTCTCCCAAAGGAACAAAACCTTGCTAAACTCTGAGACTGCTCAAACATGGACCAGAGCAGGGTACACGGGGAGAATCACCATGTTTGCCTCAAAAGTGCAGTCTGACATCACCAAAATTGTTTATCAATATGGACACACCCAGAAAGAACAGCTGAGCACAGCAAGGAGTCACACACTGTGCCTGCACCCTTAGGCATCCCAGCTGCCAGTCTAGAAAGAAAATTAACCTTCAAACAAATGAAAAGAAATCACTGCTCAGGTTTCACTTTTGTTTTAACAAATAAAATAACTATAAATGCAGTTTCACCACAAAGTTGCATACACAGGACAAATGAGTCCTTGAAGCAATCTCTTGCTGCTAATTTAAGAATTAACAAACCCAAGCTGAAATTTTAGAACAACCTTCATTGCCTTAAGCTCTGCATCTAAATTAAAAGGTGGCCTGATTATAAGCAGCAATGACCTCCCAACAACTGGTGGAAGCAGCAGATGCAAATCTCTTCTGAGGAAATGCCTGTACTGAGCACAGGAGGGCTTGCAGCAGTTTACTCTGACCAGTGCAGCCCCAGAGAGAACCTGTACGTGCAGCCAGAGACAGGACCATGCCAAGCCTCAGAAGTCTGCCTGTTCCTAACAGAAATCCCAGCCCTCATCCCTCTGGCATTTGGAGATCTGAACATTTGGTAAAGCAAATCCCTCCTGTCTGAAAAGCTTTGTTTAGTCTCTTCTAGAGTTTTTAAAAAGAATGTTTTTTCTGGCAAACGTGCACTGAGGTTTTAAAGTATGCCCATTTTTCACACAGTAATTCATTTTACTATAAATGAGCACATCTTGTGGTGTATGTATTTGCTCAAAAAACTAGAAAGGTTATTACATGCAAGGAAAATTTGCACCATTTTCAAAGTTTTGTTTCCTTCCATTCTTCTTTAAAGTTCAGGTTAGAAAAACACGTCTTTGAAAATCTCCACTGGAATGTCCTGGTTCTAGAATATCCACTACAAGTACAGTTCTGCATTGGGTCAGTATAAAGAATCTCACCATGAATGAGATTTTATGTCCCAGCTAACCTTTCTTTAGAAGGTATCTGAATGCTTTAAACTTTTATGAAAGAAACATGTACATACACATTAAATTGTTATAGGAAAAAAACCCAAAGCCAAAAAGACCCCCAAACCAGTCTCTTTCTTCTTATTCTCTAAACTTTGTAGTCACTCAAATTTATGCAAGCACACACCTGACAAGTGGGGCTTTTTTATTTCAAAGAGCAGTTAAATTCCTGCAGTTAAATTGTGAAGAGTTCTGGGTGGCACTTGTTCTCAGCCACCAGGAGTCAGATATGAAACAGAGCCATTTCATTCCTCAGGTTTACACATAGCTCAATAACATTATCATGTAACAGAAGCAGCTACTTGAGACTACAGACAGGGAGCTGAGAATAAAGGGAAGTTATATAATCATCACACTCTGTGAAACCAAAAAATAATTCAGAGTAATTGTTGCATTAGGATTGTGAAGTATTTAGAAGTTGGTTTAAGAGTAAAAACAAGAATTTGACTTCATTAAAAGGCAGAAAGGTTGGGAATTATCATATACAGAAAATACATTTGATCAATCCTGCAAGCTCCCAGTTCTGTATCACCTTAATGCAGCACAGCATAAGCCAAGTCTTAGCAGCAGCTGATGCATAACAATATCCACAAATGAAAATGATCCATACGAAAATGACACGACTCTGTGAATCACACTGGACACGCACATTGCAAAGGTTGTCACGGTGTTCACTCAGCAAGGATTAGACCCAATTAAAAACTGAAAGGTGAGAATGGGAAAACAAGAAAAACAAAGCAGGAAACACAGAAGAGCAACCATATATCCAGCTGAAATTATCCAGAAAAATATTAAGTCTCTACAGGGATTGTATGCCATATCAGTCTTTCTCTTGCAAAAACAAGTTCTGATTCAAACCAGATATTTTTATTCTGATCAAAATCACAAGAAGCAGCAATATAAAGTATAAGACCTTTTCAGGTATCTGACATAAGCTGTTACCAGATTTAACAGGGTTGTCCCTCCATCACATTTCCTCCCCAGTACACAGAACTGATCTATCACAATAGATTCTGCAAACAATACTGGAGAAAGAATAAATTAGTGATTTATGACACCACATTAAAATTCTGAAGTGTCACAATGTCCCTGTTAGGATTTCTGAAAACATCTTCTCAGCCTCTTGCAGCTGGCAAAGAAATCTAAGTGTGGATATCCTTTGTACTTGAAGCTCAAGGCAATTAGCCTTTCAATTTGGCTGGCTAATTTACTTTTAAACAGAGTTGTGCTTTCAGAGGAGCTACAAAGAAGTATTATATATAGTACAGTGCTGTAGGTGAGAATGTGCAAATCTTTACTCAAAGGAAATAAGCTTTGGTTATCCTAATGAATTAGTGATGGTTACACGATGCATTATTTTCCTCAGCGCTGGTCTAAACTTTTGCAATGCCCATTCCTAATTAGTTGATACTTCAAAGAACTGCTGTGCTGGAAATGTAATTAGACTGCCTTTCCTCTGTGGATCTGTGCCAGGTAAGCATAAAAGAAAACGTATTTTAACAACTTACATATAGGCAAAGAGAATCTTTTCCTTTAGCCTTTGGGAATAATCAAATGAGTTAAGGAAGACACAGGAACAAATACCAAAATTAACTGGCTTTCTATATTGTTACATTTCCACAAAGGTTCATTCAGACAGCTGGGGGAAGGGGGGGAGGAGAGAGACCCAGGACCCAGCCTTGTGTTGTTCTCCTCTTAAGCATCTCCCATGCAGAAAAACTTTGCCATGAACCAGTGAAGTCTGCATGCCTGCCTTAAGACCCAAGTGAGGCAACTTTGATTCCCTTGCTCCTCATCTCTGCCATAAAACATTTACACACAACTCCTGAAAGGAAAAAACCCAACCCCCCAAAAATACACCAACCAGCTTTGAATACCTCCAGAGCATTATTTAAAAAAAATTCACTAGAGCTGTTTTTCACAAGTCTTATGACCTTTCTTGTATTTTTAGACATTATTTCCCAAACACAGATAAACTATCAAGAGGCATATGGTTTGCACCATCTGGGCAACAAGTTCTTTGGGGATACTGTGGTGAACAGCATATGCATAGTGCCTTGTGCACAGTGTCCTACAGAGTTAAAAAAAGCACTAGAGACTATTTTGAAGCCAACCTTGAAAAATCCCCCATATGTTTAAGGGACCTGTTTTGTTTCAGAAGATGTGTTCCTCTTTCTTTCAGTACAAAACCAAACAGAGAACTGCCATGTTTAATCTTCATCTTGTTCTGAAATTCCTCAAGGAGGCATCATGTTCTGCAACATCTCCACCTGTCAAACTATTTATTACCCATCCATCCATAGCTGATCAACTCCTGGTTATGTCTTTCATCTCTGCTTACAAAATACATGGAATGTTTTTATTCAAAGTTACAGTAAAAATTGGATGGTTCAGAAAAGTAAACACATTTTTGTTCCTTAAGACAGATAAAGAATAATCATTTAGTAACAGTACACAGATCAAACTGGGCTAAGTAATTTTTCAGCTTTAATTTTGATGCAAGTTTATCAATACAAAGAGGAATAAAAACTCAGCTTGCTTTTACTGTGCATGAAAAGTTTTGAATGGTGTAGTATGACAAATGGCTGGCAGCCTCTTCACTAACACATTTTAGAGCATTTAACATTTGAAGGAGATTCTCTTCAAACTATAAAAACAGATGGTTGTTTCACAACACAAACATTAGCTGTTCAGCACAAGGTAATTCACAAAACTGGGAACATTCAAGTAGCTAGTATTTGGCTTTGCTTTACCAGCCTTGAAATTTTCCATGTTAAGGAAACCTAAAATTACACCTACTGCACTAGACTGTGAGCTCAGCTAAACTGGAGTAAATAAAATTACTCTCAGCCTAGGTCATCACTGACTGCTGCTGCATGTGCCAATATGTGTAGTTAGCTCTAATTATAAGGTTGATCCTTTCCTCTGTAGCACCCATACTTACAGATTTCTGGCACTCTCAGCATTCAGAAGAATACAACAAGCTATTTACACATCAGTTTATTTGCCAAAGAGATATTTCCTCACCTGACATAACATATCAGACTGCTGCCAAGCAGGATAAGCAAGTTTGGAGTCCAGACAGCTACCCTGGATTACTCTCCAAAATGAAAAGATAGTTTTACAGAATGATCACAAATGATGTTGCCTGATGAACCATTTGACAAGTGGTTCCTTCTATTCAGCAGTCTGACATCAAGCCACTGCTTACCTTCAGTTAACTTGCACTCTAAGCCACTGGAGCTAACTACAGAAGAGTATTGACATGTCCAAAGTGTCCAACACATGGCTTAGATGTCAGTTCAGACATTTTCCTCCCCTATCACATGCAGAAACCCACCTGAGAGAATAGACCTTCCAGGAGAATGGCTACTCTGCTCCCTTGGCTTTCTCTATAACAAGGCTTCTGAACAAATCCATACAACAATTCCAGTATCCCCATTGCTATCCCTGGTATGATGTCTGCAACAAACTCAATCAGGTACCACGAGGTCCAGTCTGTATTTTAGTGTCCTCATAAAAAAAAAGCATCCATTTCATACCAACCATCACTGATTGTCTGTATCTGATCATATTTACATTCTATTTCATCCAGGAACTCTAGTTTTCTGTTGAAGACCTAAATCCCAAATATGCCATATTTCTAAAGCAACACCCAAGAAGACGACAAAAAACCAAACCATGAAAGTAGAGGGACTTAAATTAGTTCTTTATTGGATGTGGGCAGTATTAAAATATCCAACATACCCAAATGCCAAACAGACCAGAAAAAAAAAAGAAAAAAAGAAAGAAAAAAAAAAAAGAAGGGAAAAGAGAAACAGACAGGGGGGAAAAAGGGAAACAGACAGGGGGGAAAAAGGGA
>VZRX01011342.1:244564-268928 GCA_013398075.1 Notiomystis cincta | reverse complement strand
TTCTTTCTTTCTTTTTTTCTTTACACACATTTAAATGACCCTTATATACATGTGTCAGTGCAAAAATACGCCTCTAAGAACCAGTCTCAGAATCCAAATGGTTGAAGCAACTGGTGAAAAGGCTGGAAGTTCAATGCCATGTTACACACATCTCAATTTCTAACCAGGAGAAATGATGGGAAACAGATCAGAAACAGAGGACTTGTATTATGGCAATGTAGAAATGAATTTGTATCCTGAGAGGAATGTCTCCTTCCCTCCAGCTCTACAGAGGATAACAGCTGATAACTTGTTAGGTCTTTGCCAAACACACTGCACTGAGCTAATATTGATGAAGTGGCTTTTTGTCTCCACCACGCTAAATACCACACTCTGGGCCAAAATATTTCTTATTGTTCAAAGACAAGATTCTCAATTTCCTTTGATTTTAATATACAGACAATCATCTGCTTCCATTTTTTAATTGCTCTCATTTCTCATTTTGTTGGAAAACTGGCTCTCAGCCAGATCCTTAAAGATCTCTCTGTGATTACAAACAAGTAATAGTGAAACGAAAGCAGATGATCTCTTTCCATGTCCTAAACAGTATTAGACTGCAGATGAATGCTCTTTTCTTTGGTGGTTTCCTTTGTTTTTCTAACACTTGGCACAATTACATTTGCAGGTAAGTCAATAACATGGAACTAAATTGTTTAGTTCAGAGTTTAGTCTGCACTCCCAATTTCTTCCCAGAGTTACATGCTATCATTTCCAACCATTTTTTCTGCCTGTATTTTCAGATGTGCCACTCCCTCTTGTAGTCTGGATGATGAGGCATGCAATCACGATGTTCAATTCTGGGCACACCACGAAGAATTCCTCCCTAATTTAACATAGATGTCAATGTGGAGTGATTATAATCATAGCACTGAAGTTTTGTTGTAGGAGCTAGACAAAGATGAATATAAGATTCAGAATCAAGGAATGTAAAGACAAAAACTACCTTCCTCCATGGTTTTTTTCTGTTCCAAGAGGTGATAAACTGCTAAAAGTTCAGGGTCTGTGCTGCATTGTCCATCATATATCCACAAATGTTTTACACAAACATACAGGAGCCCTGGGAAAGAGAGACTTGCTATTTTTCTGGTACTTTTAATATCTACTCACACACATCTCACACTGCAGAAACACGGGAATACCATATCTTACCATAATATAACTACCATGATAAATGAGGCACTGGTGGTCCAATTCTACCTCTATTAAGACCAATCTAAAATCCAATATAAACAGGGCCATTAGATTTTGCTACCAAGGACCAGGAGATTTGACCCTGACTCCAAGGCCAAGATCTTCAGATCATAGTGACAGAATAATGGAATATTATAGAATAGCTCTAGATTTTAACAAAGCTACATAATTAATGGCATTTTTTCCTCTAGTCCTAATTCTTTCAGTGCCTTTTTTAGACCACACCTATTACAGTCACAAAACAGACCATATATCTACTTCAGTCATGATTTATTTGACATTTTATTACACTGTGGAAAACACTCCCAGTTGCCTGTGCTTGAAGCCATGCAAATGCCCATCCCATGCCTGGAGAAGTCTTGAACTTGGCTCCACACTTCAAACATCCCTTCTGGACATTTCAGCTACTGTGACACTACACTGGAAGGCCTCTGGAGAGTTCCTTGATGAAAAATTCTTGATCTCAATAATCTCTTCAGATATGAGATTTGAGGAATGCAAAAGTACTGAGCAAATCTGCTGCTTAAAGCTGCAGACCAGGCATGTATTCATCCTCCAAAATTCCCTGGCACAGAGCCACATTTCATCACTCCTGACCACAGACTGCACTCAGTTCTGTCACAGGGTTCTAACTACCTAGCAGTGCATACAACCCATTCCACAGGTAGCTTTCCCATGTAATGCCTGTACCTTTAAAATTTTTCAAGTTGTTCACAAGATACTTCCTAATTTGCACCTTAACAGTTCCATGTTTTAAAAAAGAAGTTTGGTAATGTTATTTTTCATCTTTTCCAGTAGTCACAAAGTCCTTTAACAGATCCTGGAAGTTGGCAGGTGAGCACAGACAGTTTGTTTTCCTGTCTCATTTGCATCACTGTGTTTCATTTCTTTCTCTTGCCCAGATCTTGCTCATCATGGATGAGTGAACCAGTGCACCCTTCTTAGGATAAATCTGAGCAATTCCACTGCAATGTCACAGAATCACAGAATTCAAGGGGTTGGAAAAGACCTCCAAGATCATCAAGTCCATCCTTTGACTGATCACCCCTTTGTCAACTAGACCAGAGAACTGAGTGCTATGTCCAGTCACTTCTTGAGCACTTCCAGGGATGGTGATTCTAAGCCAAAGACTCATGTTCAGCAAAGCAGCAATATGATGGTTTAGAGCCTATTTTTTTTTAAGATAACTTTCTTAACACATTCAATGACTCTTTTTTGACTGAATGAACCTGCCCTAGAAGTGGGGCAGCCATTTGTTTTTAATGCTTTTTAGAGTAGTCTGTTCCTGGTGTTCAGCAGAGGGGAAGTGTGAGCAATCCAAGTGGTGAGCAATCATATCACTATTTCAGTGCTGCCCTACATATAGGAACTGTGGTTGTGAAGGGTTTTATTAGGGAAATGTGGACTCCTTTATTCAGGAAACGACAGGGAAAGAAAAGGATGATATTTACATTTCTGCAATGACTTAAGCTTTATTGAAATCAGTTATATCAAAACAGTTGCTTTCTTGTCACTAGACATTCCTTGATAAATTTTGTCTGTTTGCAGGGAATAGTCTCTTGCAAATCTTTCCTATGCATTTTATTCTTTACAAAATGATGCAGCACTCCTATGGAAATAATCTTTTCATGGGCATTTGAAGATCTGTTTCTTGGGTTTGTCATTATCATATTAAAGTTATTAAAATGCATATTGGTAGCAATGACTTATTGCTGCAAAGTTGCTCTTCTACCATCCAAACACCTTTAAAGAACAGCAATGAAAACCAGTCTGCAGTTATCCAGATACAGCTTTTACCCAACAGCTCATCCAGCTGAGTGCTGCATGCAATAAATTTCATTTTACAGGCCAGGTGTCTGATAATTAATAAATCAAATCTTTACTAAATCTTTCAGTTGATTTTTCATCTTTTTCTGAAAATTAAGCTGTTTAAGTCTGAAGTTCATTCAAGCCATTAAAAATAGAGATCTAGCCATTTCTGCTTCGTACTCCAGCGGGTTTTTAATCAGCCATGCATGGCAGCAAGGAGCCAGGGCTAGGAGCAGACTCTGCACAGCATCCACAGTTCATTTTTGGGTGGGGTCTTCTACAAAGGGCCCAGAAGAGACTCCCCAGAGTCACATTTGGGGCAGCAGATTTACAGGCATGGTTACCTCTCACATCTGCCAAACACAGAGAGAGAGCAGGCACCTTCCACTTGTGCTCTCACCCCAGGGACTGAGCACTGCAGCTTTCAACATGCAGGCAGGTGCACCAGCACTACCAGAGGGTATGGTTTAAAACTAAAAGAGGAGAGGTTTAGATTAAATGTCAGAAAGCAATTCTTTATTCAGAGGGTGGCAAGACACCCAAATATGTTGCCCAGCAAAACTGTGGGTGCTCCATCCCTGGAAATATTCAAGGCCAGGTTGGATGGGACCTTGAGGAAACTGGTCCAGAGGGTGGCATCCTGTCCATGGCAGGATTGTCCCTGGCAATCTTTAAGGTCCCTTCTAACCCAAGCCTTTCCATGGTTCTATGATATGATTCCATGAATAAAAAGCCAGAACCCCAAAGTGTGTTCCTTTCACTGGTTTGGAAGGATGGAGCTGTTAATATGCTGAAGCACTTTGAGGATATCCACTTGTTCCTATTCCTATGGGGAACTGTTTCTGTTTTCCCCTGGTTTTGTTCAGTAGCTCTCGCAGTAGCACCTTCCAAGTCTTTGCTGGTTCAGAAACTCACCCCCAGTGTCAGTGACAGAAATCCTGTCTATGATTACATGGATGCTGCCATTCCAAGCTTTCATGACAGATTTATCTGGGTATTTTGTAACTTTAAACAGATACTAATGGATCAAACATGTTTTCTCTTGGCATGGATGACGGTCTACTTTTTGGAAGATAAATGCTTCTGTCCACAGGTCTAAACCTGATTTTGTGCTTAAATGCTTCGCTGAGCCACGTTCTGATTAACCCTTGCAGAAGTTTCTGCTAAATGGTAGCAGGCAGAAACAATAATGTCCATTAATATCTTTTCAATTATATATTTTTTTTTCCTTTTGAACTATTTCTAGCAAAACCAGCTGGTTTCATCTTCTTAGGCTTAACCAGAGAGAGAGTTTACATTTTTACCCAGTATGTTGAAATGCAAAATCCATGTTTGCTGAAAATACTCCTTGCTCCAGTAATCTTTTCCTTTACCACTGACATGAATTTCCATGGCCAGAACTCATCTAATTACTTGTCAGTTAGGCTGGCTTTGAGCACCTACTCATACCAAGATGCAAGTAGACAGGTCTGCAACCATGCTGCCAGCTCTGAAGCAGGACCTGAACACAAGAAGAACAAAAATACAAAGCTAAACTAATAGGGATCTCCTCCATAATAACACTCTCCAGTGATGAAAAATGTACAGCTACTGCTAAAAATAGCAACCAAGCACAAAGAGATATATCTGGAGATATTAATAAAATCATAAATTTAAAAAGGTTTCTCCACTGCAGACCTTGGGAAATTAACCAACATAACAACAGATGAAATCATGAAAAGATAACTGCAATGTACAATATGCAACAAACCCTATTTCAATAATTTTAGAGGGAAATAGTTCAAACAGAGTCTTTGAAAGCTTCTGTGTAAGGAGGAGCATGGGAAACAAAGCACCTGGTGATTGCAGATGGGAAATCTGACGCTGAACTTTAAAACTGAACAGTGTCTGGTGTCTGTAATAGCTACAAATGAAGGCAATCAATACTATGTACAAAATACCACTGTAATGCTCTCTAGTCTTAGATATTGCTAAATGAATACAGATGGCACGAAGTACTTTGATCAGATGGAAAATAACATAGATTTTTGTCCCTAACAAAGCTCGACTCAAAACAAGACACAAAATGGAATGGGCCAGAAGGTCGTGTTAACCTTGTGGTTTTATAGCAAAGTGCAGTGGGAGACAAAAATGGCCCAATGTTTAGAAGTTTTGCACATGGGTAGAGCCAGAAAGTCTGGCTGCTATCTGTTATCCTCGCATTAGCAGCAAGGGAAGAAGCATTAATGGGGTTTAAGGCAAAGATTGGTAACCTAATATTAGTGAACCAATATGTCTGTCACTTTTGTGTTCATTAGTTTGATCAAGCTGTCAAAACTTTAGGAGACTGAATGATGGAAATAGATCTAGCTATTCCCATTTAATAGCCAGCACTATTTCTCTCTGTGTACAGTCTGCTTCAGCATTCTCCACCGGTGTGGGACCATAGCAGTGTCAGATGCTGCAGCACTTCACATACAGGTCGTGACAGGCTGCTGAATGCTTTGGAAAAAGCAGAAAAACCCTGATCTGTAAGTAATATTTCATGTAGAGAAAATACTGAGAACTCAGATTCCTCTTCTAAAAATATCAGTAAGCTCCATAGAAGCATTTCTCTTCAATGCAAACTGTAGCTGCTTCAATTCAGTGTAATTTTACAAACACCACTGGATGGACTCTCCCAGCAGCCTTTTGAGATAAATCAGAGGCACAATCTTGGCTCTTCAGCAGACTCAGAAGGATCCATTTTTCCAAAGACAGCAGCCTGCCTTTGAGCTTATGGCACACCCCATTTTTTGTACAGTGAAGTGTCTGGAAAAGCCATCTGTCAGCTTGCAGGCACAAGGCTGAGACTCTGGAGACTCCTCAGTTCCCAATGCTCATTTCCAAACTGGGATACTCTACAAATGGAAAGGATCCTTCCAAATGAGAGGCCAGCCTTCACCAGAGGATATCTGTACCACTGCCTATGGCCTTGATGCTGGGATCTGCCATGTGTTTGAGACACTATTCCTATCCCTGAATGTCAAGTAAGGGGTTTCTCTAGACATACCTTCATTACTCTCTTATAAAAATCAATTCCTTGCCCTTCATAACGTCATGACTTTTGAAAATACTTTTTCTCTATTTTATGTGGAGGAAACCCATAGATGACAAAAAGCATTGCTGCTTCCACAGTGTCATTATCTTCACTATAACAAACAGTCTTTATTGCCTCAAGCTAAATGTAATATTTCAAAGTTAAAGAGCCCAAATCAATATTTTCATTATCCACACTATAAATTATCCATTAATGGAAGCTCATTAGGAGAGGCACCATCTTTCTCTCTCCCTTCAGCTCCGAGCGTTGCTCTGGGCTCACAGCTGGCATTGCAGGCTGTGCAGCTTTATGGGGAGTGCTTCCCCTGGAAATGACAGGGAAGCCTCCTGGTTCAGGGCTTCAGAAAGTGAGAAGGTAAGAAAATAAGGCACAGACAGAGCTCTTTTCCTCTTTCCTTTAGCCACAGCAGGAAGATAAGAAATAGGTTATAATACTCACCTGCTTTGCCAGCTTCAATCAGGAATGAAGCTGATGGGAAGGATTCTCTCTGAAGAGTGAGAGTGTGTCAGGACCAAGCTCAGACAAGATGTACATAACTCAGTTGCCTCCAAGAAGCAGAATATGGAGCTTGAAATCCACAGACTGGTTACCACAGCTAGATTAAAATACCAGAGGATATTTAACGCTGCTGATTTCACTGAATCCTTTCTCAGATCTCTGAGGTGCCCACAAATTCCACCAGAAAAGTAAATAATAGCCAAAGTTGGCAGATTTGAGTATCAGATGACTTTTTATGCCCAATGAGCTAATTAAGGTAAAAGGGGAAGTAGCTTGCCTCAATCAGCTCTTTTCCTAACATGAAGAACCCAAATATTTCATCCACAGGAAAAGTGTATCTGGATTTTTAATTTTGTACAGTTGACACTAAATTTTATTGGATTTAAACTTTTTCTTATTTAGGAAAGAAAGACAAATCCAATATCTAGGGATGTTAGTTCAAATCACAGTATTGAAGGGAGCCATTTTTTCCTGAAGCCCTCTCTGCTGGTACCCAGTATTAGGGTAGTTTAAGAGTTCAAACCCTTCATAGCTTTGACACATTCAAGGAATCTGGAAACTGGTAATATCATGCAACCATATAACTGGGTGCTTTGCATTGTCTTTGCTTGTACTTCAACTCATCCAGCCTGACCATATACTAGCTAAACTGAAAAAACCACATGTAAAAGGAAAAACTAGCAGATAATACAGAGCTGGGGAAGTGATGGGAAACTTCATTTCAGCAAGTTATGTTGCCTGGTTAAGACACAGTGAAAAAATGTGGGAGCAAGTCAGCATTTTTGCCATTCATGTGCTGACCAGACCACTCACAAACGTCTAAGTTCATGTTCTGTAAAAATGTTCCCAGCAGCATTTGTATTTCTTTGGTTTTTTTTTCCAAATTGCTCTCCATGAATGCTTTTTAACATATTCCTGCTGAAGGAGAAGCCAGAGAAAGTAGCCACAAAACAGTATGAAAGGCTTCTTTAATCCCAGAGCACCCCAAAGGACAGGTTTCTAGGACTGTTGGAAGGCACAGCACAGCAATGTCCCTCCCTCTGGAGCAGTCCTGGCCCCTTCTGTGCTGGTGCAGGCTCCAGGGACAGGGGACTGTGAGCTTCCAGAAAGACACAAGATTCAAAAGACTCATAGAAGGACATCAAAAATCCCTATAATTGTTCTACATTTGAGAGTAAATCAGGACCAAGGGTGTTTGTCTCAGCTGCTCTTCTTGGAACGAGGGGTGTACAAGGAGCTCCCTTCTTTGTTTTATTCTTAGGATTTTGACAAAAAGTTTTACTTTCTTTAACTGATGCATCATCCAAGGTGACTCAATCTGTTAAAGAGCCTCCTAATTCTCATCAAACCTCTCAGCCCAGACTTGATGCCAAATAACCCAAGCATATCTATAAGTAGATTTCCTAACTATGACATGACAAATCCATAATTCATTTCATTTATATTGTCAAAGTGCTTACAGCTATGCCTTTTGGGCCAAGTAAAGGAAGAAGCCCAGGTGCAACAGATTTTAATTTGGATGAGGAAAATACAGTTGAGTCATTCTCTGAGTTTCTAAGACAAACATTTCTTAGTTTATGCCAGTGATGCACCAAACTTTTGATTTCATATGTTTTGACTGAAATATTTCTCAGGGGAAAAAAAGTGCTATTTCATTTACATTTTCTTTCTGCAGATATCCAGGCTGAATGGAAAAATACTTTTCTTGTTCTCATTCAACCCAAATGTCCTCATTTTACTTGGATCATAAATAAAAAAAGAATTACAGATCTCTTTCCTCTTATTTATAGTGCAGAAAATTCACTTGTTTGAGGGGAAAATATAGTTTCAAACTATCTGGAAAGCACGGTGTCACTGAAAAGAATCTATTTCTATCTTCTCCATGTAACATTGTGACCTCACTTTCTAACCTCCAGGTTGCCCACATGTGCTGCTGCCTTTTCTTTGTCCCATGCAGCTCCATAACTCCTCACCATATCCTGAATCTGTTTGTGTGGGTGGCCATGGAGACACAGCTGAGCACTGGGGTGAGCTGTTACCTCATCCTACACTCAGGGACAAATTGGCTGCTGCTGTTGCTGCAAACAACCACAATATGTGACATTTGCTCCATCCTAGCTGTTCAAAGCTGCCTTTTGGGTTCCTCTGTCTAATCTGTTTGCCATCATGGCCTCCAACTTAAATTTGAATTAAAGGCAACTTGAGGCAAACACAAATTTACTCTGATACATTTCTGCAGGTGTAGTCCAGCCACAATGCATGTAAGGGACATTTCACACCAGGCACTCAGGCTGCAGGGTAGGATGAGCTCTTAAAGGTCCAAGCTCTTTAAAAAGTCCCTCAGAGGGCTGCCATGGGGAACCTGTTCACCTATAGATAGCCAGGTGAGGAGCTGAGCAATTCTTCCTTTTCCCCACAGGACAGAGTCACCAGCAAAAGCAGATCTTGCCTCCTGCCTCCCTCCTCCAGAGCTCTCTGACATCTGCCAAGTCCTCCCTTACTTCCTAGGCACAGGAAGTCTTCAGAGTGCTCAGTGTTTGTATTTACCATGGATGAAAAATCAACTGTGAGGAAAACCCCTTGCATCCAGACTTGCTATTTCTCCTGCTGTCCGTACCTCTACTACAGACCTGACAATGAACTGAGTATGGACATTGTGGGACCCTGAGGCAGTGAAGCTGTAAATAAATACCCCTAGGACAGTTTGAGTGAGTCAAGAGCTAAGAGAGCTCAGCACCTTGGCAGGGGTCTCAGCATGCTGTAAAATTCAGCATTCTCATTTTTAATTCCCACCTTCAGATATTTCAGATTATTCTCAGCATGATCCATGCTTCACACCACAGCTTTACAGTTATTTGCAGAATGTTTCATATTCTGGGTAAGAGTGTGTTGATCTGTTACCTTCCTTTCTGCTTGATTTTATATTTCCTTTCCTTGGTGGTAACATTTCAGCACTTTTTCTACTGCCACTTCCTTTGGTTCTGAGCAAATCTAAAGTCCAGAGTATGAGCAAAAGATTTTCATCTAGTTATGACCTCTCCAGCAGCAAAGTTTCCCTTGCAGCTGACCAAGCTGGACCTTCACTGCTGTTCTGTGACTCCAGTCACTGCACTGACTCACTTGTACTGTAGGAAATTCATATATCCCATTTATACCCAGATATTTCAGAATTTATCTGTGCCTTCAGGTCTCATAAGCAGAGAAACTCTGGATAAAAACAAATGCTGAGTCTCACCATGAGTGCTCACAGGAGCCACGTTCACTGTTTGCATTCATAAATCCTCACTGGCATACACAGCCATGGGCTCAATAATACATTAATTACCTGAGCAATTACCACTGATCAACAACTCCCATGGAGAACTCTTGTGTGGAGAATCCCTGTGTGCA
Source organism: Notiomystis cincta (assembly GCA_013398075.1). NCBI lineage: Eukaryota > Metazoa > Chordata > Aves > Passeriformes > Notiomystidae > Notiomystis > Notiomystis cincta. The sequence continues at coordinate 258,922 of VZRX01011342.1, read as the reverse complement.
TGTGGGCTGAACACAGGAACTGAAAACCTCCAAACTCTGTTTATTTAGATGGGAATAGCTGATTTCTCACAATGAGTATTGGGGCAATCAGGGTCTCTTTCTTACAGAAAAGAGATGGCAAACTCTCCAGAGCTGCTGTTTGCTACAACTGGAAGTACATAAAGAAGACACTGTGGTAAATGTACATTACAACTCCATCCTACAATTCAAACCTGCAGAAACAGTCAGATGGAAAAATTTTCTATCATGCACTGCTAAATAGTATAAACTTAGTATTAATCACAATAAAAGGGAATGTTATAAAATGGCAGCTACAACTTGCATCAACCCACAGGCCCTGTCTATTTTATCACTTCCTTAGAATAACAGAATAAGGAATATATATTTCATTCACTGCTGCTATTGCCATTGCAGTCAGCATTACAGATATTTGTTACAGATCTGTCATTGAGAGAAGCTGATGAAGGTTGTAAAACAACAATTTTGGCTGGCAAATGTGAGAAAAAGCTAGCACTAGGAAAAGCTGCTAGGTGGATCAGGAAATGATAGTATGAGACATACTATAACTTCTGAGTAATGGATAAATTGTTTTGTGTTCCCTCATGCTCTTATCTGCTCCCTGACACGAAGTGTGACATGAGGAGATGTCACAACAGCATCAGCTTTTCAGGGAGTACATGGGCCCTCACAGCCTCTCAGCTTTCTGGGAATAGTACATCACAGGAAAAGGGAGATAAGGCTGGATGGGAATCCAAATCAAGAGTCTGTTCCTGCAGTCATGGAAAGCAAAAAGTTACCTGTAAGTGACAATCATAAGGATGAGGGTGGGCTGGGGATTAAGACACAACTTGTTATTCACTGGGCTTGTTTCAGCTCCTAGTTTTGGTAGAAATTTGCTTTGTTCCCTATCCCTTTACAGATTGAGGAAAACACACTATTTGTCTCACTTATTTAGATCAACAGTGATGATCAGTAAAATCTGTTTTAGACTGCCACCAAGCTATCACTTCACTGATATTGTCACAGATGACAAATCAGCCAAAGAAAACACACTTTATTGCAGTAGGTTGAGTTTTGAATCAATTTTCCAGTTCAAACCTTGCATGGAAACAACTCCTGGCCTGTCTCAGAGCTCACAGTCAGCTCACACAGGGGGAGGGTGAGCTCAAGACAGGACTAACAAGGCTGCAATGAATACTCTGAGAGAAAAATCAGGGAATCCTGCAAACTGCACTCTGCTCCCAGCATAGGAATGCAATAGAACTCTTTCTAGAAAGCTTGTTTGGGAGAACCCAAAGACATAAAACTGACTAGAGCAACACAAAAAACAAAGACGTAGTGGATAAATGTGTGAACCAGATCAGATAGAGAGAAAAAGAAGGGGAAAAAAAATCTTAGTCATAGAAAGATCTCTAGGGAGTCTGCACAACCTCTGGAACATCACAGATTTTCCAGATTGCATGCAAACTGAGATTTTCAGGACTTGTCTAATTAACTACAGCCCAGTTATGACCGTTAAAATAAGGCCAGAAATGGTTCCAAGACTGATTATGTTGTGCAGAGGAGTATGGCAAAATGGTACAAGAGAGTCTCTATGCCAGGCAAAAATAAAAATTATCTGAGTGGAAGCTTTTTATTATTTGATCCCAACCTTTATGGTTTAAGAGGGAAAGGAAAAAATATGGGTACAGTGTCCCTGATGTGTTTTATGAGGCACAGGGCTTTAAGTGGTGAATGGACAGCACTGAGGTGGCATCATGTTTCTCATTCAGCTTTAACATAAGACACATGCAAGTTATTTTTGTTTGTATTGGGCTGGCAGATGCATCCTTTTGAAAAAACCTGCAGTGGGAAGCTTGCTAGACAGTGATGCAACACAATGTGCAGTGCCAAAGCAAACTTTGTGTCTGTTTCTCTTCACAATGACATTAAATGAATTGGAAATAAATCCACTGAAGTGGCTGGAATTATGCTCATCTAGAAACCAAGCTCTAGTGAGACTCATACATTGTTTCTTTGAACGAGCAAGGAAGTCAAAAGGTCCTTGTTCTGCAGATCTCCTTTCCCCTGCTCCATTAGGGTGTTTGTACGTGCCATTAAGAGTGGTCAAAGCTTTTCTTCAAATGAAATTTCATCTCCTCTCCTGCCTTTGAACACCCTGAATTTCATAGGAATGAGATGACAAGATTCATTACTATCTTAGAATAATTTTACTCAAAGCCATGTACAGTAAAACAATATAGAGGACAGCTTGCAAATTTTCCAAGCTCTAAGCAAGAAACCTAAAGAATTAAAGCACCTTTAGACTCCTCAATTTCTCACAAACTTTCTCTCTTTAGCTATTCCCATGTAGAAACTGCCAACATCATCGCTCAGCTGAAAGATGGGAACACCTCATACTATAAATCACCCTAAAAAAGAGTCTCCATCAGCAAAATTCCCATCATCCAGGACCTGGTTTGCTTGCCTTCAGAAACAAGGAGGCTGTGCAGACCTGTGCTTCCAACCTAGGAAGTTTCCCTACAGAGGCCCCCTTGCCAGCAAAGATCTTTATATATTCAAAAAAAGCACACAACAGTGTTTTTCCCTCTCTAAATCTTGTAGTGAATGTTTTTATTCCATAGCTCCTGCAAATGCAACTCAGTTCCTGGACAGGTACTTCATGTAGAGGTGTAACCAAACTGAGGGGCTTTGCCTCTCTGGCTGACATTTAGCCATTATGGTTGCTGCTCCTTTTTGGGAACATCCTTACAGGATCCATATGTATCTTTATCTTCTGCAGTTTGGGCTTTTTTCTGCTATTGCCAGTCAGAACACTCATCCAAAGCTAAAGAAATATGGTCAGAGCTGAGCTCTTTTGTAGGGTAATGGTTGGATCCGTTCATGCATTCTATGAATCTCTTGGAAGAATTTTCTTCAGGATGAATTTCATTTATAAAATATGTAAAAATATTATTGTAGACTTTTCCAAGCCGATTTCAGGCTTTAAATCTAAACCCACTTATTCATGTATTTAACTTGATTCACATGACCAGTTCTATTGATTTCTCTTAATATTGAGTTCAGTGGAGCTACTCACATGTGTCAGGGTAAGCAAAAGCGTAAATGTTTGTGGGACAGTGATTTAATTGCTCTGATCATTTTTTTTTTAGCTATTCTTCATGAAGGATTGACTGTTAGAGGAAAACACCAAAGGGGATAGTAAAGTTTCAGTCTCTGGTATTTTCAAATTAAGTTTGCAAACATCTCTTGGAAATATGCATCACCAGTCCAAGGCAACTTAAATGAAAGTTAACTGGGTAAAATATAACAGCCTGAAACAGGCAGAAAATCAGAATAAAGTTTTCTTCTTCATCTTAAATGTACTGATCCTGTGGAAAAAGTCTTTAACACTAAATATTTAACTCTAACATTCTTTTCAATGTGTCTAATATCTTTATGTTTTTATCCTTATATGTGTACATATTGCAGTATATTGTAAAACATGTGATCACACACATATTTATATGTATTTTATTTCTATGCATGTATAAAATATATTTCTATGTTGTGTACCTACTACATATATTTTCTTTGAACTGAAGGCAGGAGACAGAATATTTCACATACTATAAAATAATCAGGCAAATACTTATGCCTTTGATTTTATTTTCCTCTTTCAGCGCAATAACATATTTGTTGTTCCAAAAACGTTGATAATCCTGCACAAAGTTGTACCTTGTTCTCATTCCTTTTAAACATTTAAGACCACTGTTGGCTATTCCTGCCCAGTCAGTCGCTGGAACATGAAGAGAAAAGACTGAACACTGAACCTATTTCTCAGTGTACACCAGCCTACCCTCGTGCTGACCATGTTCAAGAAACTGCACTAGGAATTTTCTTTTTCCTGCTGAGGAGAGGATGAAGGACGAAAGAATGACCAATTATAAACTCTGTTGTCTTTAGATGAAAGAACCTTTTTGTGGTGTTCTTCAATCTCTTGTTTGGGCTGTCAACAGCAATTTGATAAAGAATGTTCCTATGTCTGACCTGTTTTTTCAAGATAGTAACCTATATTGTGTATCATCTAAAGCCAGGGGATAAGCATCCATTATACTCTGTACTGCTGTTCCTGCAAGCTGAGCACAGCCTTTAAAACCCAGATAAGTTGATTGATAGTTGTGTTGAGAAAGCTGCTACTAACGATATTTTAGTTAAAGGGGGAAAAATTAAAGTTTCTTTAATCTGATTCTCCCCCACCCCCAACACCACACTTCAGAGGCCAAAGCTCATGATAACTGTTTTGTGGTGAATGGTCAATTGTTACAAAATTCTAATTGGTTCTGGGTCAGTCCCTTTGAAATGGCTGCTGTGCTCTAGTAATTTTTTCAATTAATTCTTAACAACTGACAAAACTTTGGATCTTGTCAAAAATCATTCAGATTTTTATAGTAGGCAAGAACATGGAACAAGATTAGCCTGGATTAAGAAAGATTCCTACATACATTATCACCAAGGTTATAATTATAGTTTAGCTCTCCTTTTTCTTTCCTCTCAAAATAATGATTAACTAGCTCAGCGGGGTTTTCTTCCCTGTAAGTACTTACTGAATACTTTTATAAGGATAGATTGTAGAAACTCATATGTGGATTCCTTGGCTGACTTATGAATAAATTGGGCAAATGCTATGTTCAACTAGGAATCTTATTAGACATATTTTCACAGAACTAGACTTTTGGACATAGAGAAGTCCTGTGCAGAACAGGACCTGTGTCAGTCCATTTTATGTCCTCACTAAATCAAGATGTGACCAAGGACCAGTTCTCCAGCACTGTTACTTACAGAAGTCTCAAGATTGTTATTCTATTGAGTTCAGACTTCAAAGAGGAGGAGCGTGTTGAAGGGTAAAGTCAGACCACATCTTCTTTCACCAGAAGGTCTTCAGGCAGACAGTGAAGCCACTTTTAAGGTCTCTTTTCTACAGAAAAAAAAATTCTGAGTATAGAGGCTGATTATATCAATTGTTTGTCTGTAAAACAAGCACATAATTGTGAACAACTGTATGAATTTTTATTGGTCCCTCCTTCAGCAGAAATCTTAAAAATACTCAGCCAGGCATGTCAGATCACAAGAGATGTTAAATCAAGAGTTCATTAGTAAATCAGATTAGATTATAGACACTAAATTATCTATAACTAATGTCACAAATGTTCTAATCACTTGAGCTTCATTATTTACATAGGATCTAGTTCATGGCTCTGCCATTTGTTCATGAAGCCTGAAGAAATGAAGTTTGAATCCTCTGCAACTCCAGACTGTGGTGTGAATCCTTCTGCCATAACTCAGGAACAGACCCATTGCTTAACTAAAGTTATCACAGCTTTAAATCCTTGTACTTGACCATAAATGGCCATCCACCACAGAGATCAACTTCAGTCCACATTACACATTTTCAGCCAGTTTGACCTGCTCTATATTTTCTATACAAACATCTATTTTGATGGTGTTTTAATGAACTCATTTTGATCACATTAATTTAAAACCAGAATATCACCATTGGTAATATCCAACAGTTAAGTTATGATATAAATTAAACACATTTTAATCTAACAGAAAGCAATGTCACTGGTAGTTATGCAGACTGGTAACTTGCATTGAATATTTCTCCAAATGTTGTAGCAATGTGCTGTTCCCTTCCCCTCCTTTTGAGTTCTCTTTCCATTCATACAGAGCCAATTAAAACTGTGAATTTCTGACTTCTTTTTCAGGACTCGTTTATTTGGTTCCTGGTATAATAACTACTTTACTATTGATAGTTACTTTTTGTGCCATTAGTACTTATTTTGCTTTACAGGCAAGTTGCATCCCAATTCTGGAAGATTTTTCTCAGAATTACTCCAACAGTAGTTTTTTCCATCTGAGGAGCTTGCAGAACTGAGCCCTTAACTATTAAAGGAACATGATTTCCAATGAGAACCTGTTGCCCTTTCTGAATCTACAGTTTGAATTTTGATGACACTAAATCTGATATTTATAGGTTTTTAAATATTGTGAAACAGGCAGCAGTGTGAAAGATTCTGTTCTACTCAGTTTCTGCATTCCAAGTTCTCTAGAGTTTGCATTATCTCAACAGTCCATAAAAAAATGTGAGTGGGTGCTACTTCTTCAGCAGGGTTGCTTAAGTCATGGAGAAAGGGATGATTCCTCACTCTCTTCAGGGAATGATAAGCAAAGTATGGTGAAATTTGTACACTCTTAGCAGGGTTGCAGTCACACTTAAGACCTTTATTTTGTGCTCCAGAGAGTGGCCATGGAGTGGCCATGGAGTGCACAAAGCTGGGCTATGCAGGGCTATTTCTTGCTGGTCATGTCACACTCCATTTCTTACACTTGTACATGTAATTTTTTCTTGTGAGCTAATCCATGGATTACTTCCAAAGCATAATTAAAATCAACATTGATTTCACTACACTGCCGTTGGAAATACTGCTGGAATAGTCTTCATGCAGTAAAATGTGGCTGTGGGATCTGAATTTTATGGGTATCCAGATAATTTGAGAACCCAAAGCATGACTTGGAGTCAGGTTAGCCCCTTACATGACAAGATAGCCTTAGATCCAAGAACCAAATATAGTTTTGAATGCTGAAATTAGAGAAAAATGCTCAGAAGGATCTGAATTTTGCCCCTCTTTGATCCTTATTGATTTTTTTTAATCTGTTAATGTAATCATTTTACATGCCCACAAATATTATGATTTTAAAAATATTCATCTTCCAAATAAAACTGCCAAAAATTTAAAAATAATCACAAATATTTGAAATTAATTTCTCTAATTGGTCAACATTTTGTTTCTACTTCAGGCATTTGAAATTTCATTCAGTTGATCTGTAATTCTCTTTCCTCTTTCAGAAAAAAAAAAAAAAGCATTGTTTCAAATGCCAAAATTAGCACTTGTCAGTTTGAAAATCTTGCCTCTAAAAACTCTGATGATTTTGCAGTGTTTCCAGAATGGAAAAGAGACAATAATTTCAGCCAAATTCTTCCTTTCCTATGATGGGTTTCAGAGGCATCAGCATTTACATTTAAAAAAATATTTTGCTGAAAGAATTCTTGCCAAATTTATAGCAAATATTCCTGTCTGAAGGGAGATAACAAAAAGGAAACATGAACTTTGATATTCTAGACACTGTCTTCCACCTGTCAGGATATTCTGTAGGCCTGGGATCTCATTTTCATCCTGTCACAGATTTCCCACCTGCCCCTGAGCAGCCTGGCAGGTTATCCCTCCTCTTTAATTCTCCCCTCTTCAGTTTGTTCACCCCTGGTTAAATATTGCCTATTAACTGCATGGCAAGGCAATATTTATTATATAAGGACAAATTAACCCCTGAAGGGCCCTGACACCCTGACAGAGTTAGTTCTGCTGGTCAGAAGCAGTGGGAGCAGGGGCACCAGCTCTGAGAGGTGAACAGGTTACACACTTTCCACCTGCCAGCCCTTTCCTCCCACAGCAGTGGCACAGGACACTGGCAGGAGTCTGAGCCCACACTGCTCCTCTCCTAGAGATCAGCCAGCCCTGCCCCTGTGTGTGCTCCCCTCCCATCTCCCTTCCACCTGCTGCCCTAAGGAATCATGCCACTCTTCCAGACATTCCCATCTGTTCACAGGCAACAAAGAAGCACAGCAAAATGCTCAGGAGTGTATTACATGCAGGTGAAATAGAGATTATGCATGAAACCATGGAAATCTTGGAAATCTTCACTGATAGAAGGTGGTTCTGGTTTGCAAATCTGTATGTGGTGACATCCAGGACATCCCTAACTGGGCTTTGTTCTCCAGCACACATGGTGAAAAATCTGGAGTAGATTTCAAGTTACTTCATGTTTTCTCATCAGAGGATCCCTTAGCACACCACCAGCATCATCACTGATGTGTGATACACTTGTGTTTGTCAGCACTAAGGGCATAGCCAAGATGGGTCCCATTTTGCTGTGCTAAACACATGATAAACCATATTTCCTCTTTAGCATTTTCCCTTAGACATAATATTCAGGGCAGTGGCGTCACTGGCAGATGCTCTTGAGAGAAGTGCTGCTTACTTGAAATTAAGAGTAGGAGCCATAGATCTGCTTCTGTGAGCAAAATACGTGGTGATGTCGATATGCTGAGGAGCAGGAGTGAGATAGAGGTATTGACAGGCAGACAGGAGGTGGGGAGCTGAAGGGGTAGATGAATAGGTGGGTTGCTAAAAAGATTTATTCTTTAAATAAATCTAAGCAACACATCAAAACACAGACCTTGAACAAAAATGATAGAATGATCATCATATCACCATAGTGTATTGTGTCACTGAAATATGAAGAAAAGGGGATATAAGGGAAAGTTTTCTGAACTTTGTACATCACCAGCTTAGGGACTTCACTGCAGTATGACCATTTCTGTGTGTGCATTTGGGAACACACACAGTAAATACTTCAGGAAAGGGTAAAGAAAACCCATGTCAATGGTGGAGGGATTGGATGGAAGAGACGACCCAAGTCCTGATGACACTATAAACCTTTTCAAAGTGGGGGGTTCGAAGAATGTGAAAGTGCTCAGACCAGGAAATACAGGCTAAAACTACGTGTGACACAGTCCAAGCTGTTCATTGTGGGGTGGGAGGGAATCATGTCAGACAGAGCGTTAAGCATTGGGAGAGAGGTAATGGAGGTAATTGAGGCACCATCACCAGCACTATTCAATAATAGATTAGATAAGTAGTAGAAATAATGTAGGGGAATATCCTGCATGGCACAGGGAGTTGAACTAAATCACCCAAGAGGAGAATAATTGCAATTATAGATCTGTTCCACCGCCACTAGAAGAGTGGTGCCAGGTGCAAGTATTAATTTTATTAAAAACTAAACTGGGATGTACACACTCTCAAGCATAGCCAAAATCCATATATAATCTATTTAGGAATCAAACTCAACTCCATTTCACAGACCTATATATAATTTTGTTAATTTTTACTTTTGCAAAGCTGGTGCTATGTGACACTGGAAAAGTATTTGACCTACAAAATCTGTTGAAGATAAGTCTCTGCTCCTTCATTTCATTCATGTTGGAAGTGTGTTATGTTTGATTTGTGAATCTGACATTTCATTGTAGTTCTTTATATATTTGTAAAAGATGGCTGGGAATAATCTGAATATATAAAACTGTCTGACAATATAAACAGTTCATTCCTCTGATCCTTGTAGCAGACAGCAGAAACAGCACTGGAAAAGTAGCACACACAACCTTTCACAAGATACAAGAGCTTCTCCTTTTCTTAAGCCATTTCTAAGAGCCTGGTGTGCCACACATCTCCTTGCACCCAGCAAATTAAACCATTGGTTTCTCACCATTTTTATTGAGAGAAGGACTCATATTTTTTAGAGGGATAAAAAAAGGATCAAAAGAGAGTCGTTCCAAGCCACGTGGCTTACTTTGGTATCAATACCCCAAAGAGTTTGCTAGATGTGTTACTGAACCTCCAAGCAGGCCTGTGAGGGTCAGAGCAATCTAGTCTAGCCTGACAATAGCACTCCTCCAAAATTCAGCTTCAGAGTGAAAAGCCACATATTTACAGATGTATGCCTCTCAGAAGTTCCCAGAGCCTCTCCCCTAATTGCTTTCACTTACAGCGTTTCTGGGTGTTTGCTCACAGCCATGCCCAGCCAGAGTTACTGTGGAAGGTGTTTCCAGTTCCAGTGCTGTCCCCACCCTAAGTAGCCCCTCCCACACAGGAACTCAGCGAATTCAACAGAAAACACGAGGATTCATTGATCCTGGCACCTGACCCAGGGCAAAAGATTTTTCAATAAAGGGACAAGTAGGCATTTTAGGGGACATTTCCCCATTGATTTAGCTCAGAGTCCAATGACATGACAGAGGGGACTGATGTCTTAACTGATGTCTCAGTCATCTGCTATTTCTGATAGCAGTGCTTACAGACTCTCTGTCTCCCTTGAGACAGGCAAATGACTGAGAGACTGAGCTTCATTAAAGGTGACATTTGTCTTAATAAGTAAGTTGCTAGTTTTAATACCTATTTTCAAAATATTTTGCATTTCTAACTCAGATTTTTACAAAAATATTATTTTATTATTATATTATTCTGCTAACAAAATAACACCATGGAAATGCTAATAAACAGTTGTTGACTGATATGGTTTGAGTTGTGTGAGCTTCTTAATATGAAAATATAACTGAATTCTCCAGATAGTTTTTCACAGATTTTGTGATGCAATCTGTAAGTTCATAATGTTAGGCATGCTTCTTTTCTGATTTAGCTGTTATCTTTCATCTATTTTGCCTGCATCCCAATTTTACAACTTTACCATATGGTTATTAAAAGCTTGTTAACACAAGGGTATACAAACCAGTGCCATTCTCCTTAGCCACTAAAATGTCAGGTTTGGTAGTCTAGAGAAGCAAACACATATGTGAAGTAATTATTTAATAATGGAAATTGAATGCAGATATTTAGTTACAAATCCACAAATTGCAGTGTCTTTTAGAAACACATGCACATCCTACCACATAACATTTCCTACAGAGTAATTAGGGGGTTTGCATCTATAATTTCACATTAATGACTCTCTAAGCAAACACTGAAATTACACTGTAATATACCATAACAGCTCCAGACTGCTTTCCTTGTGCTGTACAGAAAGGCAGAGGGTTATGTCACTGTATGGGACACAGAAACAATCCTAAATGTACAGGATGTTAACCAAGACTATTTTAACCATGTAGCATTTTTCAGTGCTTTATTATATGCTAAAGCACATACAAACATACCTGAAAAAACAGGAGCACCAGGTATTTACTCAGCTGATAATTAGGAATCAGTGTAAAGATATTATAAATCTGTTTGCACGAAAGAACATGAGGATGTTCAGATCTTTATCAGCTCACACAAAAGATTCCCTACAAACCAGTAAGAGTGAAAGATTCAGTAGAGGTTCCTACCACTGCAAGGAAAGAGTGAAAGACATTTATCCATGGGTCCCAGCTCTTTATTTGCAAAATAGATCTAAACTTGTCATTTATATTTACAAAAATGAGGAAAGGGGAATATTTGTGTTGTCAGGAGTAACTCCAGGAAGTGTATATCCCTCACAGTGAGTGTAGTCTACACCTGTGTAGGCTGATCCACACCTCCCAGGGGACTGGAGTGCAGACAACATTCTGATTAACTGGCAGACTAATCTCCTTTCTGATTGGAGCACTGTTGCTTTAGAAAGACATAATAACTGCATGTAGGGATTCTCTTTCAGGAAAATATTTTGTTCATGATGCTTAGGAAGAACTGAGTTCACACCAATCTCACAGTCATGTTGGCTCTGTGTGTAACTTTGCTTTTCTCACTGGTGGTCACCAATAAAACTCTGAGTGCTCCCACATAAAATCTGTAGGTAGAACTGAGGTTCTTGTAGCTACCCTATAGTTGGCTGTTAAAAGAAATGAGGAGCTGGATTGGGCAGATTTGGGGAGAACAGCCAGGATGAAAGATAATCCAGATTCAATCAAGTGTTGACCTTCATCAGTTATTAAAAAGAACTTCCTCAGATAATTTCTCATATGATGCATCCTCTATAAAGGTTATACTTCTGAATCTAAGTGTGAAAGTAATGAAAAGAACAAAACTTTGTGAGAGGATCTGTTATTTAATAAAGTGTCACTTCTTTCTGTGCAACAATTCACAAAGTGATGAAAAACCTTTGAGCAGGCTGGGGTGGCCTCTGCTCCAAGCAGAACAGCTCAGAAATCACTGTCCCAAAGGACACATTTGACTGCAGCACACTGAGGAACCAAAATTCTGTACAATAAGGTTCTACAGTGTTCTGCTACTACATTTGTCCTCAAAGTCCCCCATCACTTCTGGGCTGTCCCAATACCCAGTTGTCCTGGTAGACCCACGGTTTGTAACTGGTTCTTTGGGTTGCTGACTCCAGGTGCAGCTCTGGACACTCTCACCACACAGCTGCTGGTAAAAGCAGCCTCCACTGCCCACCAGGGCCTCAAAGCCTCACAGCTGGGCACAACCAAATTTTGCTTGAAAATCTCTGACCTGCTGCTGTGCCTCTGTCCTCCTTAGAGCCACCTTCAGGCATGTCCATGTCTTCCTCTCCTGCTCCTTCTAATTAACTGCAGATTTTCTGATCTTGCAGACTTTCTCTGCTTGTATATTCTCAGTTGCTTACTGTGCTAAATAACTTGCTTTTGATGATACAGCTGGGAATGTTGTGCTGTGTTCACATTGGACATTCTTTTAGGGTTCTTTTTTTTTCCTAGAATATCTGGTAATGTTTTCTGGTCTCCACTGGATTTTATATAAAAACCAGCACCAATGTAATTGATGTGTTGAGAGCAGAGAAGAGGCAGATATAATTGTCCTCTCTGTGCACTGATTATATTGCAATCACCATGTCCCATTCCAGAACTCACTGTTTTTCTCTAGAGTTAAATTCTTCTCTGAAGTAAAAGGCTTTCTGCTTTTAGGAACAGGGCACTTCCCAGGTACTTCAACAAAGAATGGGACACAAGATAAATATTCTTGAAATTATACTGTTTGATGGACCCTATTTTTAGTAATAAACAATTTACAGGTTTTTATTCTAAGCTATTTATATGATCTCTAAAGTGACAGATGAGCTTGTTAACAACCACATCTCAGGATGAAAGAGCATGTTCAACATCAGTGTTGAGACAAATGTAGATGCACAGAGCAATGAGTTTCAGGCATTTCCAAACCTCTCCAGTAAATCCATAACTTATTCTTTCAATATGGTTACTATTTCGCTTTGCAGCTATGAGAATATTGTAACTTCAGTTTCTTCAAAAGGGAAAAGATCTTGAGGACTCAATCTGACAAATTCTACTCTAAGTCAGACATTTTCTAGAGGTCATTTTCTCACCATGGGACAAGGTAAGGGAAAGCAGAATCAGGCCAACCCCAAATTTAACCTGCAAAAGGAGCCCACTGCATATATTCACGTGAATAGGAAAAGGAAATAAACTACTGGCTTTCCAAAAAATAGTACAGTTAGACCTCCACTGTACAGAAGATGCACAGAGATAATTTTTACTGTGTTTTTTCTCTCCAAAATTATTTCTTCTTGTTCGTAATGATTTTGGATCAACCATGTTGTTCTTCCTCTGAGATTCTGCAATGAATTCTTATCTTCCTTAAATTTTATTAATCTTGCCCAGATTCAAGTGAGTCTCCCTGGGAGATAAAGTATGACTCCTTTTTCTTCATCTCTTTCCTCTAGTGTCAATCATTGGTGGCTGCCTTGCAGAACATGAAACATTACTACTTATTGAGGTAACACTGCAAGCCTTCCTCTAGGCAGATGAAACCCTTCTTTGGTACATGAACATACAAAATCTGTAGTAAGTTCAATCCTTTCCTTAAAAAAAAAGGAACAAAAAACAAACTACCATTCCAAGTCAGCCACGAAAAGCCACAAAAAAACCCAAAATTCATATTCTAGATGAGCACCTATTAAGGCCATAGAGCTAAGCCAAGTACCTCTCCTGTCTCTGGTCTGTAGCATACCTTGCCTCCCCTCGTGCAGGTGAGCCCCAGCCTGGTCAGAGCAGAAGTGTCAAGAGCAGGGGAGCTGACAAGGCTGGCACAGTGTCCCTGGTCCCTCGAGGTGCACATGTTAGAGAGGGTTAGAGGACAGCACAGCAAAGCAGAATGGTAGCAAGTGCCTGGTCCAGCCTCCTGCTTAGGACACTCCAGTGGGAAACCAGTCCTAGGGGAGCTTCCCAAAACCTTCCAACAGAGCAGAGAAGTCTGACTCACCAGCAGAAATAACTGAATTTTCTAATTCTCGGCTCATTTTCTTACAAGAAAACTTGTGTGATTTTTCATCCTAAACCCAGGCAATTCTACAGCATAACAAGTGATATGAAAATCAAGTTTTCTGGAGCTGCTGCACTTAGAATGAGCCTTGTGGGGCTTTTATGAATATAAATGGAGGAGAGAGAGATGGAGCAGATTTTTTAAGCCCTTTTATTGCACTTTTTCAAAGAGCAATGCATTTTTGTATGTGCACAATGCATTTATGCCTATATCCAACTGCTTTTTAAATATATTTTCCTATTGAGAAATGTTGTGAAATGTTGTATTTAATTACCATCTTTCTTTTGGAAGATTCAGGGGCCAGGTCTTACCCATATCTTCCTTTACCATTCAGTTTATAGAGCATTCCAAGGCAGCCTGTTGGTACACATGTGCCATGCCTAACACAGAGGATCTCCCAGCACAGGCAGAGCTTCTAGTCATTCTAATAATTATTTTAAAATTAAAATAAATTATTTTATATGAGCCTTTAATA
>VZRX01011342.1:176248-225935 GCA_013398075.1 Notiomystis cincta | reverse complement strand
GGGGAAGGGAAGAGGACTCTCCTCTAAGGGGTCTCCCGAGGTCCGTTTTGTCTACCTTTATATATGTGTGTATACCTACCCAGGTATATTTTACAGATGTACCTACGAGGTCCGTAGGGTTTATTTGGAAAGAGAGACAGCCCCGCTCATCGCAGAAGGGGCCGTCGGGGACTCCCTGTGTCCCGCCGCCCCGGGCGGGGAGGCAGCGGCGACGCGCTGGCCCCTCCAGGACCTGGCCCGTGGTTCTTGGCTTTACCCCTCTTCAGCCCGACTTTTTATCATTATTCTTACTGTAATCCCATTTCCTGGGAAGCTGTAAAGCCGTTCTTCCCCTGCCCCCTTTTTCCGAGCCTCTGGAGCCCGCCTTGAGACATGGACCCCAGAAACGCTACCGAAGTCCCCCTCGCTGCAGGGCGCCGGAGCAGGAGGGTTACCCTCTGCCTTTTCCCTTGGCCCCAGGACAGCCAGGTCAGTAGAGGGTCGAGTCGGCCCGGAGTGCCCGTCGGAGACCCGTGGAGGTTTGGGTGAGTACAGAGATGCCCCTGCGATGCTCATCTGCTGATCAAGCCTCTGCTCCTCCTCTGCTCCGCCGGAGAGCCCCTCCTTGCTCCCCTCTGCGGTACTCCTGGCCGAGTACCCTTCCCCAAGCGCCGCCTCCCCCTCCCGCCGCGGAACGGGGCAGCCCTTGCTGCCCAGCGGGAGTGTCCGGCGGGGCCGGGGCGCAGCCGGGAGCCGAGCCGGCCTCCCCGCCACGGAGCTGTCTCGCTCCTTCTCCCGGGGTGGCACTGGGGACCTTCGAGGTCAGGGCCTAATTTTGAAAGAGCAATAAAAATTAAAGAAAAGAAGAATAAAGATAAGGTAATAATTCCACTTCCAACGGGTCCAGAAAGATGCAAACAGCCGGAGCCCTGAAATGCACTCTGGAAAAGTGGGAATATACGGCGGCACGTTCGGCTTTCGCTCCCACTTGGGCAGAGACCGAGGGCGGTCCAGTGAATTGTAAGCCGAGCGTCAGAGCATTTGTCACTTGTTGCACAGAAGTGACGTTAACAGATATGACTTTTATGCTTTGCACATTTTACTTGTTCCTGCATAGGAAATACGAGTTTGGCCGACAGTTCTCATGCATTCATAAACCATCAGCTCTATTTGACTGGCAGATTCAGGAAATATATGTGTGCTTTCCAGAATAAAGAGAAAAATGTAGCCCGTGATTGATTCTATACATCATATATACGATATGCATATCTATAAAAGATATGCTTGTGTCCCATACCCATATTTTATAAAGTGTGATCATGCAACTTATGTAATATCTTCTGCTTTCGACTTATAAATAGTTTAATAAAATCACCACGATTCAATTTGCTCTTGCTTCCCCCCCCCATATTTCTTTAGTATAACGTATAACTGGTGTGCAATAATGCTGAACTGTGCTTGTGAAAATCGCGTATACTCAGATGTATTCCTGAAACACAAAATTAGGATGAGCATAATTCTATACCTGCAAATACACTTGTACATGCGTGTCCCTGTTTATCAGGGATTTTCTTAAGCTCGTAGTTGTGTTTGCACACTTTTTGCATTGTTATAGTGACATTACTAACACTCCGTGCTTCCTATTCTTAGTGCTTATTCTGATGATGAGAATAAAAAGGGCGTGCGTCTCCTGCAGCCGTCCAGCAGGGTCCCGTGTAGGGAGCAGAAAAAGCACCCAGCGACAGTATTTTCCTAATTCAATGTTAGAATGACATCCTACTGCCTTTCGGAGTCACCTGGCCGGAGGTGGCGGTGCCCTTGTGCCGAGGGTTTTGCCATCACCCCGGGCTGCCCCGCGCCGGGCAGGGGCCGTTCCGCAGCTCCCGGCCCGTCTCCGCCGCGGTTCAGCGTGGTCGCGGCGAAGCGAATCCTTTCTTTCGCCCACTGCCTTCTCTTCCACGGCCATCTCTTTGCGACACGGTAAATCTTTATTTAGTGCAGGCGGGGCAATGGTGAGACTTTCCCTGGGCAGGTCCCGGTGCCTCCTGTGGGTCAGGAGGGAGAAAAAACACGTGTTTTCTACAAAGTTGCCTTTGAGACCGGGTTTAGACTACAGCTGGTGGAGCCCCTTATTTTTTCCATCCTTGGCTCTGTCTCCTTCCCAGGTACATGTTTTTCTCCGAGGCGTCGGAGGCTTCCAGGTCCAGCGCAGCTCCGGGGGGCCCGGCCCCGCTGCGGTGGGGTCTCTTCGGAGGAGCCGCCACTGGTGTCCAGTTGGTGCCTGGGGTGCCCGCCGGCCGCACGGCGTGGAACGCCCTGGGAGATCGCACCGCCACACCTCCGGCGAGCCTGCGGCAGGCTCTGCTCGACAGCCGGCTGAGAGGAGGGCAGGGAGACCTGGGCATTTGGGGCCGGGCTCCGCAGGGAGTCAGCAGGCGGAGGGCTCAATTTGGGGCCGAAAAAGCGTATTTGAGTGTGAGAAGAGCCTCCAGCGAGTCGCGGTGCTGGCGGGCCGGCCACTCCCGCCGCTGCCCGGCCGCCTCCCGCCCGGCGCGGAGCGGCTTCCTGCAATGTGAATGCAATTACCCTGCTGGTGTTTGATGTCTCCCCTGCTCTCCTCCGCTGCCTCGATGTGTCGTAAAATAGAAGCGAAATGAAAGGCAGCCTTTATCGCTCGCACCCATAACCTCTGCTCCTCTGTGCTTTTAAGGGCCGCGGGTTTTGGAGCCCGGATCTTTGCGGGGATCTATTGACCCCGGCGCTGCGGGCAGACGTGGCTTTGGGCACGGGCATCAGNATGTGTGTGTTTGTGTATGTGTGTCTACTTAAAAATACTGTTTCAGCCATGTTCTGTTTAGGCGTTTAGGTATAAAAATAAAACAAATAAAGGCTGTATTAGTATCTTCAGTAAATAGTCGCGAGCCACCAAAATGCAAAAACAGTTCCTAGAAAGCAGTGTTGCTTTCTCGTGTCCAAAACTCCTTCAGAGGAGCGTAGGTGGTGGGGTGGTTGGGATATCTACTTAAAAGCAGTAAAAAACCAAGAAAACAACAAAATAACAAACAAACCAACAAAAAGTCAACGTCATAAAATCAAGATCAAACAGAAGATGATTGCACCCTCTCTAAACCTCTGTTGAACACCCTCCCCTCCTGCTCCTTCTCTGGGGAGGCGGGGACCCTCTCACCTTCCCGGGGAATCACCCCAACTCTCCCTCCCGGGCATCTCAGCTCCCTGCAGGGTTGGCCAGGTCCCTGCTGCGGCTCTGGCGTCCTCCGAGAGCGGCGGGTGCGGAGCAGGACCCCGGGGGTGGGTTATGTCCCGCTGAGGCTCGCAGGGACAAGCGGAGGGGATGTTCAGAGGGGATGTTCCCTGCCAGCCCCCCCGCCCGGATGGAGGTCCCATCGCATCGCACGGGGATACCCCGTTTTGGGTGCCCTCTGCGGCAGGGAACACGCAAAGGACAAGGACACGGCAGTGAGAAACTTTTTCTCGCAGGTAGAAAACCCTAAAGCCCCCCAAATGTGAGTTAAATAGCACTTGAGTGCAGCAACACTTTGTGGATTCCTTCCTGAAATTGCAGTAAATTTTAACGGGTCCCTGAAAATGGAGAAACAGAAAATTATTCTTCTTTTCAGTGTACTATCTTTACAAACCGAGCCCAGCTGAATTCTCCACCATCAGTGATACTGGAAGAGAACTTTTCCCCTTTCAAGGACGCTGCACAACCCATGCTGAGTCCCATGAATGTGCTCATTATTCACAGATAGTCACTAAGTGCTTTGGATGGAAACTTCCAGCCTGTGGCGTGTCCTGCCTGTCCGCGATGCCTATTTATTGCTCGTTAGAGATGCCATACAACTCACAGCGTGAATAGCAGCGCTTAAGAGCTGGCTTCTTGCTAAGTGAGGGCTATTTTAACCCGTGATGAATTATCGAACCGGAGAATGTCCTTGGGTACCTGAGTATATTAACTAAGAAAACAGTTCGAGAATGATTTTGGGGAATATCTCTTCCCTTGTGTTAAAATCCCAAGGCCCTTTCAGAAATATTTAATTGTTTTACTGGAGATGGAGAGAGAGGGAGAAAAAACCATCAGCAAATTATATGAGATCTTAAAACAAAAAAAGTAGTCCCTGCTGAAAATTAGAATACAGTCCAGTTTTAAAGTGACTTTTCTGGAAAGGTCTTTGGCATTGATTTCCTTATACAATTTAAACTTTTTTTTTTTTTTTAATGTACAGTGAGAAAATGCATGGTTTTATTGGTACTGGTTAGGGTCAGACACAGGAGAATTATGGAGGTCATGTGAAATAGGTGCCAATAAAGCTTTTATTATTGTTATACAGACAAAAGAGCATTATGGAAAGAGATCCTTACCAGACCTAACCATGGATATTTTGTTCTGTTAACAATCACATTGGAAAACACAGAGACACTGAAAAAAACAAAAAGCCCTGGCTTTTCAAAGCTTTTCAAAACATTAACCTATTATCAAGTAAGATTTTTGGAATTATTTTCCCCCAGAACATTAAGGTTTCCTGAAATGAAGCACTGCACATAGCTCATTATTTTACCTAAATCAAAAGATTTAGGGAACTAAAAAACAAATCTTGCACTGTCACAAGAGAATATAACTCTCAGTTTTGAAATAACATTTAGCATTTGATTTTTGTGTAATGCAACAGAAGAAAAAAATCAAATTATATTTTGATTACTAAGGTAGACTTTAGTTTGTTTGTATGTATCTACAGTTTGAATCTGGAGGTTTTCTGTCAAAACTTGAAGCTGAGGATTCTGCAGTAAAAATTAAAATGCTGTTCCCTTTCCTTTATCCAATCTTGAATTATTTTAGCAGAGCACTAAATTTTGTCAAGGACTGTAATGAATGTCCACATGTGTTGATGGATTGGATTCTCAGATCAAACTTCAAAAACTGTTGGAGCTTAGTGAATTTCGTAAAAACTCATACCTTCTTAAATCTGATTGACTCAGGAGTTTTAGATTAATTCCAAGACAGAGCCAATTTCAATCAAAGAAAGTATTAAGAACTTACAGTACAAAACATCCTTTGTACTTTTACAGTTGTGGAAAAGGAAAGTTGATGCATGGATCAAAGTTAGCCCTCAAATATTATTAACATTGGAGTAAAAATCATACTAGCCTTTCCACTTTGATAGTAAAATATTTCAAACTGTGTATATACTATGGGAATATTCTAATGTGCAAGAAAACTTGTGAAAATTACATGAAACTTTATGATATTAAAAAAATCACATATTTATGATTTATACTAATAAGAAGCAAGTGTGCTCTGAATAGATAGAAAACAGAGAGCATCTCCTTTCCACTGACTTTTGAGTCATTCATCATAAAGGAGGACAACCATTCAACCTTTAAAACTGTCATTAGATCAAGGAAAGTGTTTTCCCTTGTCATGTGAAAATTATGCTTCTCTAAATCATATTTGAGTAAAGCATACATATTCTCCCTCCAAACAAAAAGCCTTTCACCAATGATATATATGCAAATGTAAACTCATAAATTTTTGAGTAAGTCCAGAAATAATCTTTATAGAAATCCATGAGTAGTTAGAGTTTATGTGAGTCATTAAAATCTGGGGATGAATGTAATTTTCAAATGGTTCTGTAATAGATTATAAATGGTTTTGCAATGCTCCAGCATGTGTGGAGATACATATCTGGAGATATATACGGTTACATACATATGAATATGTTTATTATGGTACACAAAACCCACGTTTTCATACAGCATGAAAATAGTGTTGAAATGCCTTTAGAAAGGACTGAACCGAGTCAAAATTAATATTGCAATGAACTCAGATCCTAATGTAAATCCATGGAAACCCCAGATGCATTAACTTTCTTGTTCTGAATTATTTTGTTATCAGTTCTGATTAGTCCTAGAAAACCCTGAAGCAGTAGGAAGGCTGGGTCAAGCACTGAGTGAACTCGGTGGTAAAGCTCTGTTTGCTTTCTCTCCTCGAGCAGCACTGGGAGGTGCTATCTTCCCCAGGATCTCAGTGGGGCTGGGCAGGAAACCCAACCGTATCAGCTCCTTCTCATAAGATTCCCCTCTGACTTCCCAAACTCCTTGAGTTGTGTTAGGATGGCGCGAGCCAGTTCCCACAGTAATTCATTATGAAACCTGAGCACCTCAGCTCACATTCTGCCCTTGCCAGGACATGAGAAGTCAACCCAGAAATTTACACAAGCCTCTGGCTATGAATAATAAAATCTACACTGCAGTTAACTGAAATTGGAGCAGTAAGTGGCCTTGCTGCAGGAAAATTTCCATATTACACTTTGTAAATTCATGTCTGTCCCAGAGGAAGCTGAAGTTTTATTTAAATGAAGGCAGTACTGGAGAAGTGGGTGAGGAGAGCTGAAGGTGCAGCTCAGTTGTCTGCCATACGAAGTGGGAAGAGGTGCCAATGCCCCTTTTGTGTCCTTCTCTCATGCAAAATTCTCCTCCCACACCTGCTGGAGGGGATTAATCAAACTAAGTGGAGAATTCTATGCTTAACCTTTTCATCCTATGTTGCTCTTAAACACATAGCACATCTAGCCAACATTTCCCACATGTTCAGGGAGCAAACATCATATAGGAAAAGGCAGGTGAATCACTTTGCATGGCCCCTTCCAGCTGTCTGTCTTGGGGAAAATGTCTTGGCACTCTGTGACAACACAAACCACGGTGCAGAGCGGTGAAGGGCAGCTCTGCAGAGAAGATGCAGTCACCTGAATTTTGTGAGGGTAAGACACTCAGTTGGAGGTGGGGCTGCTCTCTCTCATCACACTGATGGTGTGGCCTCTCTGCTCCAGGTCACAGATGACTTGGTCTTGCCTTGTCCTGCTCAAATGCTTCATATGGCTTGGATTTCTTGTCTGGGTGTGCATGGGCAAGGTAAAAAGGATCATGGCACAGGCTTGGGCACATGTCTGTTCACAGTTTTCACTGTAACCTTACTCCCTGGAGGTTTTTGCCCTATCAGTCCCCTTTCAGTCTGTGTCAGGGTATTTAGAGGATAATAAAGTCCATAGGCTGCTCCTGGTGGAAATCAGACCACCCTCTTTTGGAGGGGAAGAGCAAACCCATATCACACCATTTGCACTTAGGACTAGAAGCCCCCAACCCCCTGCTGTTCATCTGGCAAGGACCAAGTTTCCTCAGACAGTGGAAGAAGAAGATGCTCTGCCATCATGGTGTGCAGCTGTGGGAGTTTGTGCAGGTGATACATGCTTTAAAAAGGACAGCACCTCTTGCCTACCCTTCCTCCTCTCCCCTGCCAGCATCCTTGCACAAGTCTGGCAAACACCAGCCCTTTAGCAGTATTTATAGCTATATCTCTATCTGATGAGCCACTCTAAAAGTAGGTTAACTCAAAACATACTGCTTTGCTGCTTGGAAATACAGATGTGAAGGGATATCTGGTTCTAATATACAGATCACCTTATGGTGTGGCAGGTTTCAGTTTCCACAATAGAGAGTGCATTTGTGCTAGGAGTGATTTAAGCCATTTGGGACCTTCAAAAGCAGAAACCCTTCATGAACCTTATTGGAAATGACTACACTTGGTGAAAAAAAAAAAAGAAGAGAAACTAGAGGGGTGATCCAAGATCACACACATCTGAAGAGTGGAAAGGAAACCTTTTCAAACGTTGCTTTCTCACAGAAAATGCCTAAGATAAGTGTTTGAGAAGTATCTCCCCTTAATGCTAATGGAACTATCATCTCATTGCAAAAAGCCACCAGATTTAGTAAAGAACAGACAGTTTATTAAATATTAGCACTACCAATCATCATATTTTCTGCTGCATTTTCCATTTTGCATTTCTCCTCTTGCTGAGGAAGGCAATGAGGAGGACAACAAAGCAGGTTTTTCCTTTCAGATACACCTGGTGGATTTGAGCTCTGATATTTCTCTTTCCCTTAACACACGGAAATCCCTTAGGAAGAGCAAAATATCAGCACAAAGATCGTCTGTACAGATTGGAAAGAAGCATTTTGCCCTTGGGTCCAAAAGCTGGAATGTTTTCTGCAGATCATAGACTCCATAAAACATATGTACTTAATAAATAAGCAAACAAGCTTGAGCTTAAGTGAGGCTTCCATGCAGTAAAGGAGAACAACATTTGACAAGTTGGGGTCGAAGGGTTGACATTTACATCCCTTGTATCCCAGAGCCACTTTTTTCAAATATCCACTTTTCAGGTTCACACCAACTGTGCTTTCGAGGTGCACAAGAGGAGCTTTTCAGAAGCTTATACCAGGTGATCTGAAACAGTGCTTCCTCAAAGATCTGGATGATCCCATGCAGAAAATGCATGGAATACATCTGCCTTGTCAAGGGGGAAGCCAGATGAGTTGAGAAGTCTTTCCCTCACTCCCATCTACCGTCTCTGCCTGCACAGGTCAGCAGGGAAAACAGCAGGGGAAGTAGCTGGAATGATGCCAACACCTGGGGCTTTGTCAGCCCTCTGCAGCAGGAGCTTGGGGTCTTTTTGGGTCCCTCTTCTGTGGAGCTGTCAGCAGGTAAAAGACTCTGCCGTGTTTCTCAGAGCTGCTGAAACATGATGTGCTCTGCCTCCACCTTTGGCAGAGCTCGCCTGACCCTGCCTTGCTCCTTGCTTGGAGTGAGGCAGATCCAATCCCCTTGGCAGCCCTGACGGGTCACCCAGGCTTGGTCAGGCCTGAGGAGCTGTCCTCTTGCATTTAGCAGGAGGGAAAAAACCCACCAGCTGCTTTGCAGTTGCTAAGACACTAAGCGCAGGGTTTGCTTTCACATCTGAACGTTTGGCAGTCATGATAGTCAGATTTAGAGAGATCTTATCAGTACTTTTGGCTGTCAGGCCAAAGGCCTGAACACCTCCAGGTCTCCACACGAAGCCTCCACAGGTTCACTGGGGTGGAGGGGGTGTGTCAGACAAGGTGGCTCTCCACAGCAGCAAGCACATCATTCCAGTGCCCCCGGTCCCCACTCGGGGCAGGAGCCAGACAGAAGTCAGATGTCAGGTCTGACAGATTTATCTTGACTTTTACTGTGCAGAGAGGCAAGAGGGACACTTGTACAGGGTCATCTATCTCCCCTCTCTGTGTATCCCTACTTGACAGGGATGATGGCTACTGCAAGTTCTGCCAAAATTGCTGTAGAGGACATTGACATTAAACCAGACACGTAGCTTCTAGATGTTTGATGCAGGTTGAAAAGAAACCCACCTTTATTTCATCATTTTCCTGTTGCTTTTATCTTGTTTGGCCAGAATAACCCCTTCCCCTTCCTCCATTTGTGCCTTTTAGTGTGAAGAACAGCAGAAGCAGACCAAGGACCTGACTCATCACTCCATCTTTAGCTTATCCTTAAAAATGTATGTACATAGCCTCAAAACTATGTCAGCACAAAGCTTCATGGCAGCCACTCCCTTGCATAAAAGGCAAGTTTTTTGTGATTTTGACCAAATTATTACATGGTACAGTGAAGTCAAAGTCAAGTTCAGTTGAGGATAAAAACCACAGTAGATTAAATTTGCTTAGATTTGTTGTTCTTTTAGTTCACAGGGATAAAAAACAATTGATTCATCTGGAACTCTTCATTTCCACCATAATTTAAATTGTTTTATTAAGTGCAGCAGGTATACTTTTCTGAGTAAACTACATTTGGTTATGTGTTCAATTCAGAAAAAAAATGTTGTGACAATGAAATATTTCCTTGGACGTTTTTTGTGTTGATCCACAAAGTCTTGTGGGCACCCACCTCTGAGATCAACAGAGAATTAAAAAGAGACTATGACTCAGAGTCAAAAAGAGCAAGCATCTTTTTTGCCTGATGCTAGGTTGTTGCTTTTTCTCTTTCAAACTTGCCAGTTTCAAAACAAAACAAAACAAAACAAAACAAAACAAAACAAAACAAAACAAAACAAAACCCAAACCAAAGCAAAAACTCAAATCCACGGAGATCTGACTCAAAGAAAAGATACCTTAGCCTGATGAGGTACAAATTAAAGTGCAGGTTTTCATTGATAAAGCTGAATGTGAGGAATCTGAGCTGCTTCTTTCCTTAAAGACCAAATTTAATGATGGATGGGAAGGATTAATGAGGGTTTTAGGAGTACCTGCATCTTTCTTGTTCTAAGTAACACTCAGTATGTAGAGAGCTTTGGGAACCTTCCTGACACCTAACAAGGACTTAAAGATTCTTTAGTTTAAGTGTAAATTCAGATTAATATTCCAGATTGGTTTGCTACTGCCAGTTTTGCAAACACCAATAAATCCCAGTGATTGTATCTGTACCTAATCAGAAATAAATCAGGAAATGTAGATGCAGATTATTTAAAGTTCTACCACCACCAGCATGATTAAGAAAAGAATTATAAAAATCTTAAGGTTGTCTTTCACAGAGACTGAATCTGGGGAAATTTTTGACTGGTATGTAAGTTTATATGGCTTCCATTTAACAAGAGTAGTTTGGATCTGGATGGAATCTGAGGAAAGAAATTATAAAACTGTGCCTTTCCTTGAGCTGGAATCTCCTGAATCTGACCTATTTCAAGGTAATGATTTTGACCATAGGCCACATGTTCTTTGCTTTGGACTTATTTCTATTCTGCACTCTTATCTGATGTTTCTTTCATGTGCACATTTTGCCAGACTTCCTCAGTATGAAACAGTACACTTGTGAGGCAATGCATGGGAAAGAACTTTTGCTAACAGGAATCAGCATTTTGCATCTTTTCCTTTTAATTAAGTCAATAACAAAAGTGTCTGGTGACTCTGCACTAATTTTAAAAGCATATAAAATAGTTCTCTTTTTATTTTCTCTCTCTGCTTTAGTTTCCTGTTTTAATCATCTTTCAAAATGTGTGCCTGTATTTACTTGAATCTGCAATTAGTGTAAGCAAAGCATAGGTGAAAATAAGATGACACAGAGGAACATCTCAGCCAGCCTTTGAGTGGAGAGGTGATGTGTAGATACCTTTTAATTGCTTAAACACCAGGGCAGGATTTGGGGTAACTGAAGACCAAATGGACATTTTCATTGTGCACCTCGAGGCTACATCCCTCCCCTGACCAAGCACAGACCTGTGCAGAGTGCTCTCAACACAGCCTGATGTGTGTTTTTCTCATTTCTCACTAAAAGCTGATTCCAAGTGCAGCACAGGTGAGATCCCTGGTGTAAAACAGCTCCAGAACGGCCCTTGGGATGCTCGCAGGTGCTGTGAGAGCACAGTGCAGGTAACCCAGCTCAGACTAAAACCACTGCTGAGCTCCAGGTGGATTGAGATTTTCTTCTGGCAGTTCTGTCTTGCACAGTCCAAATGTACACTAAACTTAGATCTGTACTTCTGCCAAGTCACAATTTATAAATAAAAGGCTTCAGAGTGAGCCAATTTTCCTACTTAGTTTTAATAGCTAATACTCTGAAAACCTCAAGGCTAATTAAACTGTTCATTGTCCTGCTGCATTTAATTATTCAGATATTGATCTAACATCTTAACACACGAGACAAAATAGTGACACATTTTATATTTGGGAATGGAAAAAATAGGAAGCAGACCTGCTTTGAAAATGATTTAGCAGTTAATAACTGAGCTCAAAGAGCAGTTTCCAAGTGCTGATTTTTTTTTCATGAGCCACACAGACTTTTTGTCTACTTTAAAAAAAAAAGAAAAAAGAAAAAGAAGGAAAAAAAATAATCCTAACAACAAGAATTCCAAAAAACAAGGAAAACCCCACAAAATTACCCATAAAGCCTGGCTCAAATTTTACATGTAGCTGAAAAAATATCCTGCACAGTAAATTGCCAAATCCATGTGTCTTGACAAAGATGGAGACAACTCATTTGTAAAATCAGAACAGCACAGGGCAACCCTGTGTTCAATTCTGACCCTACCTAAGACAACCTCTGACCTTGGAGTAATAAATATTTAGCTTGCCTTGCTCCTTCACTGACTGAAAACTGACTCTTTTACTGTTGTCTTAATTTAGGTCCCCATCTTTCTGATATGGGCCTGAAATAGAACCCCACACAATACAGAACAAGCTGCTCTATAAAGATAATCTTGTCAAGGTTCTTTCCTTGAAAGATTTTTTCCCTCATCTTAATGCCTTGGAAATATGATCTCATTCCTAGGAAGCTTTCTCATGACTTTCTCGGAAAAGCTATTTTCTCCTTCCCAATCACAATCTGTGAAACTTTTGGAGAATGAGAAACACAGATGTTCTGGGCCCACCAGCATCACTTCCACTTTTATTGTTACATAGAAGAGCAGAAGAGAACCTGGGTTATTTGTAGTGGAAATAATCCATAATTTAATCATTTACAGCTAGCCTAGACACCCTAATGTGCACAGAAACTTATGAATTTAGCACACAGTCTGCCTCATCCACAGGACACATTTATCAGAGGCACTGTGCCCTCAGAGTGCATAATACCCTCTGCTGACTGTGAGGGCAGCTCATGGTAACATTTTTTCTGATGGATTTTATAAGGTAATTTTTTAATGTCCAGAACATTGTTGGGTTGTTTAAAGGTAGTTACTAGAGTGTGTTTTGATATTCCCAGAGTCATCCAAGATGTTTACATAGGACTTCCACTATGACCCAGGACTTTTGGGAGACTCGTGGTGCTGGAGCAGGACCTTTTAATGCTACAAGGCTCGAGTGGTAGCAGACACATTGCTCTGGCAACTGACTCCCACCTGCAAAGACAGTGAGACAAATGGCATCATAAGTGTCTACTTTTGTGGGTTTCTCGTGTTGTTTTGGGTTTTTTTTCCCCCAGAGGACACCTAAAAAAGCGAAGTGATTAGCCAAATTCCCAGTGGGTTTTATCTTGCCTGCTGGATGCAAGCCCTATGGTCAGAAGATCCCTTGAAGGAGAGCTCATTCCCCTGCTATGGAGCAAGAAATAAACAACTTTCATAGAGCAATTCAGGTGCATTAACTGTCATCCCAGTGACACTTAGGCTGCCTTCAACTTGCTTCTGGGGCACAAGTGAAAAAGAGAATGAAATCAGCTGAAGACAATGAGGTGCTCTTGGCACCTCTGAAATGGAGATTTCACTGCAAGAGAAATGCAGACTGCTGACCCAGCTCTGGGGACCTGTTCATGCAAGGCAGCACACACCAGACACTTGGATGGGAGAGGCAAAGACAAAGCTGCTACTGTGGGGGAGCACAGGAGAGAGCAGCAGACTGTAGGAAAGGATTCTGATGCCCTAATCCGTGCCAAGGTTGTGCTTCCTCACAATTTTGATCTTAACAGCCAAGCTGTTCATCACACAGTTCTGGAACAATATTTTTGTTGGAAAAAAGTGAATTTAAAATTTTTAAAAGCATCATGTATTTCAGTACAGTGGCTCAGCAGGGGATTGACTTAAAGCTTGACAAATGGGAGACGTGGTTTTATGCAAAAATGCAGCCTGCTCTGCCTTGCTCCAGGAGGAAACATGGCTTTTCCCTTCATTGGATCTAGTTAGAGGTAGGATACACACACAGGGATAGCACATGGCATCTGGTCACTATTGCACAATTCACTGGCTGGTAACTCCTCTGCTGCATCTCCAGCTCAGAGTAACTGACACCAGAAAATACAGTTGGGATTAATCCAGGCCTTGTGAAGTGTTCCAAAAACTCGGAGCTCATTACTAGGCTTGAGATTCCCAGATTGGCATGTGGTGTTAAAAAATGTTGTGCAATTGAAGGGAAAGCATAAATTTTGCAAGAGCTGTATTTTGCCAGAAAACTTGCTTTCCCCTCTGATTATTTATTGCTAGTTCCAGAGAAGTACCTTACAAATGTCAGTGAGTTTCTTTTTGAATTTGCTAGTCCAGTTCCTGGTGTCCTTTAAAAAATTACCTTATAAAAACCATCAGAAAAAAAATCTGGTTTCCAGTCTGGCAAAGACAGTAGAATTGACTGTCATAAACTATAGCAGATCACTTTGCAGTCACATTAAAATCAAGTTTAATAACATTAAAGCTTGTCCGTGGTGGGAAATTCCACTTTAAATTCCTTCACCATCTGTTGCCATGAAAAAGTCAGCCATGAGTATTTCCCTTTCATTTCTCCTTTCCCTAGAATGGCTGATGCACAGACAAAAGTTTTTAAAGGCTATGCCCAGGGTGGGGTGTTGGAAGAGGAGCAGAAGGACCTTGGCTGTGCTGGAGTGGCATCTGCTGATTCAGATTCAGGGACATTCAGGAACTGAAATTTCACTTACCAGAAACTGTTGTATCACACTAAAATTACTCAAGAACTAAGTTGGTTGTAAAGCCTTTTCTCATTGAATTTCCCCTGCTCAGATTTTGGAAATGTTGCTGGAATAATCTGCTGGAGAGTTACAGAAATTTAGGTGAACCATTTTTTATTGATTTATTTCACAGTCTATCTCTTTACTGCTACTGTCCAAGCCCTTCCTTCTGCCATCTAAACAGCACCATCTTCAGGCACGTTTAAAACCTATCCATTACCTAGCGGTGACCTAGCTGTTCCTCGGACTGGGGATGCTCTTTTTCTGGTGCTGAAATTGCAGATCTCCTCCTGGATTTTCCCTGGGCATTGTCTTTAAGTCTTGACACTTGTTAAAATTATTTTATTACCCCAAGATGCGACTACCAACCCCCTTCCAGTTGCACCCCTTTTGTCTGTAGGATTGAATCTTTCCTCAGATGGACACTTCAATTTTCTTTAAAGGGTTTCACCATTATACCTGTTTAATACTGTTTATTTCTATCATTTATTGTGATTTTTTTCCCTAATTTCCTCCGTGGAAAGACCAACTCTGTTTTGGTATGTTCAAACAATATATTTCCAGTTTCTGTTTTTACCCTTGAAAGAAACAAAGAGATTTCTAGATCAACTCTATTTTTTTATCTGCTTTTCTTGAGCACATATTTTTAACACAAGTAAAATCCAGTTCACTCAAGAGAAGTACACGAGTTATTAGGCTCTAGCAATTATGTTTGTTTCATATATAAACAAAACAAGTCTCAGCTTGATGAGTACTAAAATTACAGGAACACACAAGGAGAGATATTCGGTACATTTATAATGTCATCGTAGCCACCTACTGTTATTTCCCCCCAACAAAATGTCATTTGCATGGTTTGTTTATTCCTCCATTTTTTTAATAGTTCAAAGGCAAATACACAGAAAAAAACCCTACACAGCAGGTCTGTGTTCAGTCACTGAGCAGTTTTCCGGAGGAAGATGAAGCCGAGACGGGCAGAGCCTCACCCCCTCCGTCCCACCGCCCTCCCACGATCTCTGTGCAAGGCGGATTGTAAAGATACTTCTGTAGCTCTTTATGGCAATGTTTGGCCTCTAAGAAACACCGTAACTGCTTCTGCCCTTTGCTTGACACTTAATAAAGGAAGGGCAGATGCAGACCCTCCTTCCTGCCCTCTCCTTGTGCAGAGGAGGAGGACAGTGCTCAGCTTCAAGGCGGGTGTTCACACCCAGCAGTGCCTCCGCTGAGTTTCCCCGACTCCGAGGGGTCTCTCCAGCTGCGGGTACCGTGTCTTGCAGCACTGATAGGAAAGCACAAGTTCTCCTTCGCTTCATCAGACACACCAACAGCGTGGTGACACTTGAGGTTGTCGTTAGCCTTTATTCGGGAAAGAAAAATTCCTCGGTACTAAAACTGATGGATTTGCCAGTTTTCAGTTTTACTGCGAGAGACAATTTTGTGGGGGTTTTCCCGTGCTAATTACGGTTAACCCCTCTCTGCACGGCGCCTGCAGGAAATGCTGCAGCTCTTGCCGGGTTCCAGCGCGTTGCCGAACGCAAGGAAGGAGCAGACGCGCCGGGGGCTGTCCCGGGGTCCCGGGGTCCCGGACGGAGCCCCCGGGGCGTGGAAGCGGCGGGGTGTGTGTGATCCAGACGTGCAGCTCCTCAGACATTGCCTTTCTCCCGAGAAACGGGGGTTATTCCTCAGCCCCGCTCGGCCTCCTCCTGCCCGCAGAGCCGCCCCCCGGAGCCGACAGCCGGGACGGAGCACACGGGGCTCGCCCGGAGGGCACCGCTCTTCCTCGGGGACACGGAAGGGAGATGGGAAAGGGTCTCGGCCCTCGGGAGCCCCACGCCGTGCGGAGGTCCGAGGCTGGGTAACCCATCCCCTGGAGGGCAGGGTACCGCCGGGTCTCATCCCCTCGGCCCCGGGGCCGAGGCTGGGGGAAAGGGCTGTGCAGAGGGATGAAACTTGGCGTCAAAAAGGGCCCGCAAGGTTTCCCCCCACGCTGGATAGGAACTACGCTGTTCATAATAAAGAGGCTTTGCGATGTCTTAGAGCCAATGACAAAATTCTTGTGTCCTGCTTTTGGGCGAGAGCTCGCCTTTGTGGGTTAATTTAAGGAGACGGAAGAAGCCGCGGTACCGGCCGGGAGAGGAGGGGAAGGGTGGGAAAGTACCGAGGCCACGCTGGAGGGATCGGCCGAGGGCAGGGGGACAACTCAGAGCCCCCCACGGCCCCACGGCCCCGGGGTGGTGCTCAGCCCGTCTCCAAGGCCACGCGGGTCTGTCTCCGCCCGCGGGTGCAGCCCGGCTCGGCAGCCCCGTCCCCAGGCCTGGGCTCAGCTCCGAGGGGAGAGCAGGGATCC
Source organism: Notiomystis cincta (assembly GCA_013398075.1). NCBI lineage: Eukaryota > Metazoa > Chordata > Aves > Passeriformes > Notiomystidae > Notiomystis > Notiomystis cincta. The sequence continues at coordinate 209,337 of VZRX01011342.1, read as the reverse complement.
CCACGGCTGTGTCCCGACGTGTCGTGTCCTTCCCCCACGAGGGGAGCTGTCATCCCCTGGGAGCGCAGGGCAGATCCCGAGGTCCCCCTGACAATGTGCTCCCCAAACAGGCCCCGGAGCGCCTGCGGCTCCCCCTCACTCCCCCCATGGCACCGGCGGCTCGGGGGGCTGCGCTCGGCGCCCCTTTCCGCTCCTGAGAATAAGCATAGGCAGAGGAAAGGATATTTTTCTCCTTTTCTTTTTCTTTTTCTTCCTCTCCCTCTCCCTCTCCCTCTCCTTCTCCTCTTCTTTTCTCTTCTTCTCTTTCTCTCTATTTTATATTTTCTCTTTCTCTTTCCTTTCTTTCCCTTTTCTTTATTTTAGTCCGTTTTATTTATCTGGTTTTGTTTCTTTTTTACTCTGATTATTTCACTTTTTGAGATAAATCCGTTTTTCAAGTTTATTTCGTTTTGCCAGGCCCTCTCGTCCCGGGAGCCCAGGTTTCACGGCCTCCCTGAGAAGAGGCAGTGAGGGGTTCGCACCTTTCCCGACGCCTTTGCGGAGCAGAGCCCGGGCCGCCCCGTCGGAAAAACGGGACCAGCGCAGCCGGGTCCTCAGCGGAGAGGCGGGGAGGGCTGGAAGACAGCGGACTAAATTTCTGTCCACCCAAAGCAGCTTCTTTTCGCGGCTGGGAGGTGAATTCGATCAGTTCCCAGCGCCCCTCGGCCAGCCGGGCACCCCCGCCCCGGGGACACCGCTCCCGGCGGCCCCACAGCCCCGCCGGGGTGCGGAGCCCGAGCCGCGGGGCCGGGCCGAGGAGAAACCCAGTCCCCACCCGCCGGGGGCTCTTTATTCGATCGCTTTCCCTCGCCCCCCAAAAAAATGATGGTCATCTTTACAGGAGAACCCAGATGCGGGACGAGGGTATCCTCACAGAGCCCTCCTGGTGGTGGATCTTCCCGAAAAATTTTCTTCAGGAATCTGTCTCCTTCCCTCCTCTAGCTTTATCCCAAAGCAGAGGGGTTTGGTTTTTTTTTTTTTTTTTTTTTTTTTTTTTTTTTTTTCTCCTTTTTTTTTTTTTTTTTTTTTTTTGTTTCTTTTCTCACCTATTTTATTTGTATTTCATTTTTAGAATTATCTCCATCTTTATTGGCTGTTCAGAAAATTTCCACAGTATTAGGTTTCATTCAAGTAATTGATTTTTATTTTTTGTTGTTGTTGTTGCTAACACTCCCTGGGACTGGACCAAACGCCATGGATTAGTCTTAAATTAATTTACAAAATAAAGGTGGCTATCCAAGATTAAAGATAAATTCCCAGCCACACAGGTGCACACTAGGAAGGGCCTGCATCCAGGTGTTCCCTACTCTTTTCCGGGTTTGACTTTACAAAGGTGAAGGTATATTAAAGTAAGTTTTGATCCTTCTCTGGTATTCACATCCTCCATCATTTCTCAGTTCTAGAGCCTTGCCCAGATCCAAAAGCTTCTGCCTGCTTTTGTTGTTTTTTCACAAATCAATAGCAGAACAAGTGCATTTCTCTGGGAAAACCCCACAGAGGAGTGTCCTGCTCCCTGTGAGCCAAGACGGGGTGTCCGAACCTGGGCACTGAGCTCCCCGTGAAATGCCAATCACAGCTGACTTGCTGCACACAGTTTGCAGCAGGTTTTCTCCTCTCACTTCTGCACCTACACCTTTCTCTTTTCATCATCAACAGGACTCTGCAGAGCCCTTCTCCAGCTAAGCATGTTTGTTATTACCCCACGTTTTGTGTTTGCCTGATTTACTTTGATATTACTGCTCTTCATGTCACTCCTCTGAACTTTTGTTTTCTCCATACCCAGAAGTGCTGGTGTCTGTCTCTGAACTCTGCTCTTTCACATAAAATTGTCACATCAACAATATTTTTAAAAAGAGACAGGTTTAAATAAAATGCATAAAGGATAACCAGAACAAAATATATTAGATCATTCCATTCTTGAAGGTGGGGTGTCTTTTGCCCTTTTTGGTGTCTTCTGAAGTTGGTAAGATATTATTCTGAGTTGGCTTTTATCATGAATCTCAGAAGTCATATCAGTATATTGTTGACAGAATTTCCTGCCTCACAGAAAACAAGAACCTTACTAAAATTTGTGCAGCAACAGAGATGTTAATCTGACTCTTCTGTGCCAAATCTAGAACATCATAATTGCCAAACTTAACAATGTGCTTGCACAACTTTGTGAGTTACACACCAAAGGTCACTTTTCAGGTAGGCTGTAACCTCTGGTTGTTTCCTGGCAATGTGATAGATTGTTAATTGCCCTTAATACTGGGGAGATGTAAATCTGTTCATATGATGAACATCTTGGAGGTTTTGCCTTTCAGAACTTTTCCAGTTCTGTAGGATATTTAAGCCTCTGAAATCAATTTTGGTTGGGAACTCATTAATATCACTATGAAATCTTACCTACAAAGTTCTTCAGCACGAGGAAATGCTGGAACTAACTCTGCAAATTTGTTCTTTTTGATCATGTTTTGGGAAAGTCAGACCTACAAGCAATTAGTATTAAGAACACATGAAAAAATTAGAGAATACTGAACTCATTGCCCAGACTTTGGTACTCCAAAACACAAACCACATGTCTTCAGGATCTAGGTTTGAACATCAAGCTGAGTTAATTCAGATCTGATCCTATATGCAATTATGGATAATTTACAGGACCAATTCCATGCCCCACTAGTGGAACTGTATGTTTGCAGTATGTGCATCATTTTGATGAGGAAAAGAAAATTAAGTGTAATGCAAAAACATTTGTATCACTCATCTGGATGAAAATATCTAAATGATGTGTGTAGCAACATTATTTCTGGTCATGAAAAAATTTATCTGTCTTTTAAGAGACTTTCTCCCTCTTTTAAGAGATTTGATGTGCAGATGCTAAGCAGGGTTGGCCACACTTGCTCTTGAACAGCCCAAGTGCATCTCTCCTACCCTGGCCATATCACATCAGTCTTTGCTTGCCCGGGGGCTGCTGAATAATCCAAATTCCCAATATAGAGAAAACAAGGTGTCTTGAGCTGTGGTGTGATCACACTCACTGAGTCACTCTGGGGAATAGCTGCCCCAGATTTTCAGATTTTTGTAAGGATTCCATTTTTTCTTCACAACCATTGTTCACAGGAGCCACATCCTTTAGTGCTGCAACTCATTTCCAGAGCACTGGTTCCCTCCCTGCTCATCTTTCCAAGGTACGTGCCTCACAGCTCCCAGCCCAATGGCATTTTGACATGCTGCTTGCAGAGTTGGGAAGCTTGGCTGCCTCATAATGATCAACAGGAAAGCATCTACAGGATAACGGAAATCTGGAAAACATGAGGGGTGAAAGATGTGCCTTTGTTTAAACTGGGAAAAGAAAGGGGAAAAAAAGAATAGGAAGACAGGGGACAACAGTGTTCTATATGTAAAGTGTGGCTACAAAGTTGATGGTAATCACTTATGAGCAACTGAAGAAGAATGAGGAATCATTTAAATTTCTTAAAAGAAAACAAAGATAAATATTAGAAACAGAGTCTGTTTCTTAAGAGGCTATCCAAGAAAAGGGTTTGATAGAAATCCCAGGACTTGTGCTACAGAAATGCAGATCAGAAGAAATATTTATAATAGCTTATCTAAAGTGATTTAGTTAATTTTAATGCAGGGGGTGGAATGGCAGGAGAGTGGCCCGGATGATTGGATGACTTCTTGACTTCTCTTTCAGGGCTTCATTTCTACAAAGCCATCTCACGCCCCGAGGCAAGGCAACTCTTCAGCTGGCTGACAGCTGATGCAGGATGGAGATTAAACTCAGCTGAAGATTGACTGTGGTGGTAGAAATACGTTGATTCATGTGGAATTCAGGCTCTTAATTCACACCCAAACCACTGGCAGAGCCACTGCTGGCCTCAGTAGCTCAGCACCAAGTTCTTATCTGGCAGGCACTAACATGTCCATTTTGCTGTTTTGAAGTAGCACAAGATTGGCCTCTTACCAAATCCATTCCATCTCTGTGAAATATTATGGCTATTTCAGCAGGAGCTCTATGGCAGTCAGAGCTCTATGGCACAGAAGGTGATTAGGCTGTAACGTTCACTAGGTTATTAAATAAAATATTAAGCTTTTCATTCTCCCCTTTGTTGTTTCATTTGAATAATTGTTACCTAGGTTTTGGATATTGAAATTATTGCCTAAGAAGCCATCTCAGTGGAGTGGAAAGGATGCAAAATGGACTAGCTAATAGGAAGGAGACCTGCATTTTTATTTCAATCATCAAGAGAATTACTGGGAGAAGAACTCGAAGCAGGAAGCACAGTACTGCTTTTCTAAATTCTGGTCACAGAAGTCCTTTTCATGGAAACAGAGAGTGGGGATCAGCTTCACTTTTTGATTGCATTTATTTGTTTTATCATATATTGGAACAGATGAGGAGTGCTCATACAAGCAATTATGGCATCTCTGATGGGGCATGGCAATAAACAGGAGGGAGGTGGTAACTTTTTCTGTTTTCATATTTGTCTGCAGTGTAAGGGGGACAGTGTACACAAAGCAGAAGGTGTGGAACAGGTGGATGCTGAGGCAGAGACAGGAAAAGAAAATTAGGATGGTGGATGTGGTAAGGAGACAAGGACAAAACCGTTGCAGTTGGAATCTCAGGAATCAAACAGGCTTGGAGTCATTGTGGAAAATCACTGCCATATTATCTTGTGAGTAGAAAGCAGCTGAAGAGAGCAAGGTGAGGGATGTAAGGATCTAAGTAAGAGAGGAAGCAGGCAGAGACATGGACCTGGAATGGCTGGAATTGGCACAGGAACATGGCAGGGTTTGCTCATAAGAGCCCCTGGGCTTTCCTGCAAACGTTGCTCCAGGAGTCACAGCCCAGGTCTGTGTGGATTTGGGGCATTTCACAGCTAAGCCTTGGGGATGGAGGGTGGGGAAGGAGGATGCTTAATGGGGATAAGCAGGAAGAAGACAAGGGCCCAAGCTAACAAACGGCTCAGCCAGGAAGGGCAGGAGGGAGCTGTGTCACAGGACCCTGGCTGCCCCCTCAGCTCTTGCCACACACCTCCCCCCTTTCCATATAACACAGGGCCAAGGAGCCTCGGTGCAATCTCCTCCTGCCTCCACCTCACAAGAGCAGAAACGAAGCCACCCTTGGCTGCTGCTGCTGCTGCTCTCCCTGGGAGGGGAGCAGAGCCAGTGAATGCACCCTGTGAATAAAGTGCCAGGAGGAGCCAGCCCTGCCCTAGGGCGTCTCCAAGAAGTTGCGGTTCAGCTGTGTACTGCACTGGGTCCCCCCCTCAAAATGGGTCAGGAGAGGCTGAACTAAAACCTGCCTGTCTGCAGGGATTAACCCACAAGGGATCCTCTCCCAGCAGAGTGTCAGACCTGCAGCCACAGCAGAGGGAAGGTGGAGGCTGCTATTACAAGCCTTCTCTGAAGACCGAGGTGCTTTTAATTTTAGTCTGGGAACTTTCCCCTCATTACCCTCCTGACAGGATGGGTGCAGACAGCATTAGGGATGCTGGGCTAGGCACTGGCCCCAGAGGAATGTCCTCCTCCTCCTCCACCTCCTCCTCCTCCTCTGCGGCAGCACCTCAGCACAGGGGGAGGCACAACAGCACTTCCAGTCAAACACCTTCCCTTGCAGGATTTCAATTTGTCCAACCACAGGCGGCTGCAGGAGGGCAGGGAGCCTCTTCCCCACCCTCACCCCGGCTCCCCACGGCTGTGCAAGTGAGTCTGGCTGGTGCCTTTTCCCAGGGCTAAAGGGGATCGCTGATTAAAGGGGCCTTCTGACCAGCTTTCCCCTAAAAGGAGCTTACAAAGCCCGTTTGTTTAACCTTTTCACAGCAGCTTGACCCTGTCATGAAGAACAAATCACTCCGAAACAATGTTGAAGTGTGGGACCGATGGAGTTGCTCCCAGCCTCTTCCTCCTCTGCCATCGCAGACCCAGGGATGAGTCCAGCCCTGGCGAGGAACAAGGACCCTTTTCTGCCTCCCAGCAGCCCCACAGCTCCGAGCAGCAGCTGGGAGGGAGTGCTGACCCCCACCAAAGGAGGGCTGGCTCTGGGTGTCTGTGCTCAGGGCACAGATGTGACGCTGCCAGGGCAGCCTGCTCCTCACCTCCCTCAAAACAGCTCTCGCCTCCGGTTTTTTCCCAATATTGGATGAACTTAGGGGATTGTTCATTTTTTCCTGATGCTAAATCCTTTTGGGGTTCTACTGCCTATTTCTACAGCTTTTGTGGACTTCTCAGCAGTGAAACCAGAGGACAAATAGACTCACTGGTTAAGTTTAGGAGTAAATATTTAAATTTTGTTACATTGCTTGTTTTATGGATAGGGAAGGAACTGTTCAGTTAGAAATAACAATTAAAAGCTTATTGAGATTCTCAGATTTTAAACAATAGTTCTCTTTTCCCTTAATACAAATTATCAAAGCAAGAATGCATAAATTGGACAAAAGTTATTATATTCCAGTGTTTTCATGAAGTGATTTTCTACATGAACAGGAAAATGAATCTTAATTGCTTACCACAAAAATATCCTCAGGCGATGGTAGTACAATTAAGAGTTTTTCTTTAAATAGCATGCAAGAAAATGCAGTACATATGGTGCCATTAGCAACTTCAAAACAGTATTTGGATATTCATTTAATTTAAAACAGCATGTGCTAACACAAAACTTAGCAGTAATAATAAATGTAAACTTGGGTAAGAAAGTAAACAATGCTATCTCTGTTGAGTGTGTAAGCCATTAGTCAAAATCAACAGAACCAGATTTTGATAGCAAGTATAAGCACAAAATATTTTATAATAACTATTTTTAAGTCTTGTTTTGTTTGGCTTTGATTAAAAAAAATAATAATTGTACAGAACTGTATTTTATTGTCCTCAGTAACTTTTCCTTTGTGAATACTGAACAAATAGACAGCAGCAGAACAAACCAAATGTGTGAAACAAGGAGCTGGAAAACTTCACATTTCCGTTATGACTGTGTATGTAAATTTAAACACCACACTGGTATTTTGTGTTTTTACCATTCACTGCAGAGCACAGCAGAAACCACCCGGTGTGCTGAGGGTGGCACACTCAGTTTAAAGGTCCCATGGAAATCTAGCTGTGTTAGTGGCCAGATACTTCAATAAAGATCCTTCCTGTAAAGCAGACTAAGCTATTTAATCTCTGCCTTAGTCCTGACACTTTTAAAGTCTGTGGGATGCTACTGAAATTGAGATTGTTTGTGTGTTGAGGGTAACAAAACACAGGCCATTCTCACCTGTCCTTGCAAGGGAAAACATTTGTTTTCCATCTCAGTGAATTTTAGATAATGGTGCCAGCTGGGAGGAAAAATAGCAGTAGTGGCACTGACCTTAGAGGTGTAAAATATCCACCTTGAAACACTTCAGGAGAAACAAACAGGATGAGAGAATTTTACAGGTTTCCTTCTTGTAGGGGAAGTTCCTTATTCTCACTGCCCTCTCCTCACAGCAGCTCCTGTGAGCCCTGGAAAACCCTGCAGGACTGGTGCTCCCTGGTGCTTCTCAGAGCCTGCCCCACTGCAGCTGCTGGGCTTTCCTTCTCTGCACAGATGGGGAGCACAGCCGGGGTCCCAGGCACAGAGGCTCAGCAAAGGCTCCTGCTTGACCCTGCTGACAAACGAGCCACTGCTGGGCACGGGGCTGTGCCTCAACTGTGAATCCTGCAGTGGAGCACAGTGCCCAGGCCAGCCCTGCTGCGGGAGCAGGGTCAGAAAATCAGCAAATCACAATGCAAATAGGAAACATCTTCTTGGCAAGGAGAAAACATGCATCAAGCCACCTCAGAGTTAAAAGGGAAGAGGTTTTGTGCAGTGCAGGAGAGGGCCATCAGTCTTGCCAGCATGTGTGTCCTTCTGGCTGGAGCTGTTCAACTTTGTATGAATAATTAAATCATCTTTGGAGCAAGGACTTGACCCTGCATCTCTCACATCCCAGGTGAGCACCCGAACAACTGGGCAATAGACTCAATCTCTTGCTTTTCTCTCCCTGGCCCAATGAATATTTAATCACCTATACAAAGTGAAGCAGCCCCAGTGGGAGGGAGTGAAAGCCAGGCACCTCACAAAAACTCTGTAGCTCCATGGCCCATCTTTTTTCCAGCAGAGTTTGAGTCCCATCCACAAATCCCTCAGTATGCAGGAGAGGGGGCAGTGTTGACTGGATGCTCCCCTCTAGCAGAGTCAGAGATGCTGGGAGGCAGGTCCTGTCTTCTCACCTTTCCCATCCACAGCACGTGCCCACCCACACAATTTTTTCTGCAGCTGATGGGATTGATGGCCACCCTCAATATATTTGCCTCATGCTTTAAAGTAGTCACCTAGGCAGGAGAGGAGTCTGGCAGAACCTGCAGGTGCCAGCAGACTGTGCAGCTGCCAGGGCACACTCTCCTGCTCCTGCTCCAGCTGGTGAGAAAGTCAAACAGCTGAAGTTGGACGGGTGGGACAGAGTGTGTGCCCACTGACGGGAGCTGCTGTCTTGGCAAGGTTTAGTGTCTCCCATGGCTGCTGCTTTCACACTCAGTGCCTTGGTTTATCCACTGGCTGATGCAGAGTGCAATCCAACACATCCTAGCAGTAAAAAGCATAAGGAAGAGCTGCAGGGAATATGAATGCAAAGAATAAGGTCATTCTGCCCAAGGCGCAATTTCGGGCTTTTTTTATAATTCCACAGAAAACTAGGCCATCCAGTAAGGTTTTTAAAGCTAATGCAGATTTTTAAAAGAAAGCACAACTGATGGTTTTTTAAAAAATGTGCTGAGCCAGAAAAGATGCTACTCAGGTATTTCTGCAGCCTATCAAGGTCAGAGTGGAATGAGAAGTGCCCTCTATGAAGAATCTCTCCCAGTCTCACATGGTCCTGAATTGTCTCTGCAAACATTTTGTTAGAATTTTTTTGCTCATAACGGGAATAAGGATTTAGAGAACAACTGTTATTTACAATTGCACCAGAAATTCATTAATGGGATTGCATAGGAAAAAGTGAGGAAGATATTTACCTATTAAAAAAGATAATTGCTTATAATCTCCATTTTGCCAGGACATTGCTGCCTTTTTCCCAACAGATGTTCTTTTGGGAACATTTAGGTATCTATCATCACCTCAAAGCAATATAAATCAAAGCATTGTGTACTTACAAAAATAAAAATGAGATTTTTCTTTTTTTTGCTTTCCTGTTAAAAATTATTAAAACTGCTCAAATCTAAGGGTGATAAAGAGGGATATTTATGCTGTGTCTGGACTCTATATTTAGGTCTCTGGGTTGGAAATAAGTCTCCCCATGGGTAGACAACAAGATTTAAGACCCTCCAGGTAGTGGTTTTCCAGTTCTCCTCTGGAGATGCCTGATTCTACAGCCTACAAGGTGCATCCCCCTGACATCATGCCCCAGATGAGCTGTGGGCATATGGCTGGCTCTCTGCTCTCCAAATTTCCCAGTTCTGGCCATAGGCTGCAGACATGGAGCTGAGACACACCTGATTCCCCACTCCTCCATTCCCAATTTGGATATTAGAAATTAATTTCTGTTGTTTTAATTGTCTTGCCCAATTGTAAAATTAACTCCTACCTGCTGCAGAATGGAGATTAAATCTGGGGAGTCATGGGGAAAGAGCTTTCACAGCAGGAATATCCCCTCTCCATCAGCAGTACTGGCAGGTGGAGGAGACAGCACAGCACAAGGAGATTTCCTGGCTTCAGGAAGGGGCGATTTCTTAAGCACAGACTTGCATTGCTTGCAGTGAGTTAATTTATCACTAGATTTTACCATTCCAGACCAAACTTGCTGAGCCATGGGTTTCAGTCTATTTTTCTGCAGCCAGACTCAGTCCTGTCTCCCAGAGCTTGTCGGCAGAGGCGATGGCAGGAAAGCGATGAGTCAAGAGCAATCAGATCAAGAGGGTCATTTCATGGACACACCAAAATGGCTGGGAGCATTTCCTGATTCTTTCCCTCTTCTAACTGCAGGATGAGTTATCTTTGCTGAGTGTGTTTAAACTAACCTTGGGGAAGGGCTCTGAAAGGGCCTGGAAACACAAATGGTGTTTCAACCACTGCTGAGCGTCACTGCAGCCACAGCCTCTTGTCACGGCCCTGCAGCACCACACCGTGCAAATATTCACCATTGTGGGGCCCACCTGGCTGGCCAAGCACTCAGCTTTTCTCTATCATCCCTGATTAACATTGCACACTACTCCTCAGCCACACTCAGGACATGGAGCTGGCATGCTGTGCCCATGAAAACCATATGTGTTTGCCTGTGTGCTGTTTGCCCACTGAATTAGGAGGAAGGCTTTTTGAAATTGTCAAGTTTCAGTCACTCTCTAATCCTGTCTTCTGTTTCTGCACTCATGGCTGCTGTCTGTGAGAGAAGGATTCCCTGCAAACATTCCTTATTCTCCTGCCACACTGATCTCTTTCTTGTGAAGAGTTCCCAGAGCAAGCCTTCCTAATGCTAATGTTCAGCCAAGGATGAGGGCTAATTTTAACAATATGTTACTTGATTTAAAATGTGTTGCTTTGCCTTCAAAAGGTGCTTTAAGCTGTTGCCAGTGGCACCATCTCAGTTTGGTCAGGTCTGTGGGCAATGCAACTTTATTCTCCCTGTGCTCCAAAGTACCCTTCAAAGGTAATGTTCATGATAGGTTATCACAGACAGCATCACTTCCAAAATGTTGTGCATCACAAGTAGAACAAAGAGAGGATAACTGTCTTGAAAAATCAACAATCAAACCATGCTTGTGCCTAGAGAGAGATGACCTTCACAGGTGAAGATGAAGGTGCACCCTGCTGCTTGGAGGCAGCAGGGTGGTGAGTCCAGAGCATGAAGGGTATGTTGGGTATGTTGCACTCAGGTTTCCAGAGCTTTCCCAAGGCAGAGGGACAGGGAAGCTTAAGATCTACAAGGATGTTGAGCACCAAGTAGCCCAGCAGAGCTGGACAGGAGACTGGGAGGCAGACAGAGCCAGGAAACAGCGATAAATTAAATTCTCTCTTTCATAGCTCATTTATATGTCTCTCTCCTCTAAGTCTGTGCCCTACCCTGCTTTGGCTTCTTTTTTCATCTTCACTTTCTCTTTCTGTCCTATATCCAACTTTCTGCAGTAAGTCACAGCCTAAACCTCCCTGCTTATGCTTCCTCTTCTCAGGGATGATCCAAAACAATGTCAACAGATGGTGGTTTGTGTGTTTTCATGTGTTTCTCATACATGCACAAATTGATTCAAAGAGCTACGTTGTGCACCCTTTGCTCTTCCCTCCTACCACGGAGACAGAGGCTGAAAGCAGCGCTCCTGAGGAGTCCTTAGTCCTGCTGTTCTCCATAAAATCACACATAGCAAAACCTTCTATAACTCACTGGATTGGGGCCATATGCCTGGTGTTATGAAATATATGGAGGAAATACGTGCTTCTCAGTAGTGTGAGGAAAAGGCACTCAGCAGTTCCCATATTTTATGTATTTATATATTACTTTGAGCAATGCAGATGTATGTCTTTGTTTGGAAAAATCATCCTTATTTCAGCTGCCAGTGCCAGGAGAGTACAGGACTAGGGAAGGGCTGCCCATGTAAATGTGACTGGAAAGAAATTTTAATTTGTGATGCTTCTCTGGCACATAGGAGTGGGATCTTGGTGTGTAAATGGGTAGTGTCATCCCTGGATGGGGGGAATCACAAATAACACAGTCAGGGCTTGCCTTGTGCCCTCTTTCAGAGGAAGAGAAGGGAAAAACTAAAATTCTCCCAGGCTGAGATGTCGATACATCACATATCTGCTAAGATAGTTTGTACAGTTTTGTTCTTACACAGCTCTTTTGATCAGGAAAACCTAATGAAATTTGTGAAGCCTTTTTGTGTTGCCGTCAGGGACAAAAACCCGGCTGAGTCAGCACGGGGGGCGTCGGGCATTGTGGCTGTGCCTGAGAGACGATTCACACAACGGGCTGGTTAAGCCCCGGCTCCAACGCGCCCTCTGCGTGCAAAAAATAACACTTCAAGTGAGCCGAGTTCTAGAAAATGAAAACTAATTGCTGGGGTTAGAAGAATTCAGCCAGTCTCAAGCCATTAGGATCACGGCCGAGCAGGGAATGTCATGGAGCCAATTGGAGCAAAGCTGTCAGGGCTTTACCACGCTTAAGAGCTACCCTTAGGTTGCTGTGCGATCACACGGCCGCGCCCCGACTTTCGCAGGAGAACATTGTCCCCTCTCCGCGGCCGCAGCGCTGAGGGCAAGGAATGCCCATTCCACAGTCCTCCTCCTCCTCCTCCTCGCCAGCAGGACAGCGACAGACAGGCCCGGCAGTTTAATTTGCCTTTTTTTTTTTTTTTTCTTTCCTAGAGGAATAAAAACAACAAAAAGACAACCTAGTCTGTCGTGAGATTTCTGACTGATTGTGGAGTAATTCGGACAGAATGGAATAGAGCCTGCTCAGTGGTTCATGAACAGCACTTATCCGTACTCCATTATTTTCCCTTTAGTTTGCTTTACAAATTAGAAAAGGGCACCAGTGTCAAATTCTTGATGCAAGCCTCTGTGTGAAATGATAAGCTAAATCCTAAATTGAGGTCAAAGCTGTTCATGTGGTTCCTGCTGCTAATAAAAACGCTTTTCTTTGTTCCTGCCTGCTAAGAATGCCTGCCCCATTTATAAACAAGATCTTATCCCAAAAGAGACATCTCTATGCAGATGTTAGGGAAAAGTACCCTGCTTAAACAATAATCTCTCCTTAAAAATACATTATGTTTTGTCGAGAAAAAAAAGTGGCATGGTTTCATTGAGAGAAATGCATTTATTCTAGCTAAAATTCTGGTTTTATCTGCATACAGCATCTCAGTGTATTTTTCTAAGTGATTCACAATGTGAACAAATAATTGGCATCATCATAGAATAGTGTTCTAATGATTTCACATAAATTTCAGTTTAATTTCCATTCAGAGAGAGGCTGAGTTTTCCCCCACAGTTTCCTTTTTTGGTGCTCCTTTCTGAGTCCAAAATGAAACAAAAAAGGGTAAAGAAAAAGCCACCCCATAATGACTTGGAACCAGATCTTGCTACCTAGAGAGTTCTGGCTAACAAGATATAAAAGCTGACATCATCACACCCTGCTGAGGGATGATGCAGCACCTGGGAGAGTGATGTCTTACTTGGACATGAGTTTTCATGGTCCCAAAGCTGGGTGGAAATGACTCAGGAGATTTGGTGTCCCTCCCAGAGGAAAAACTGCACCTACCAGAGGGGTGGGGTCAATTTTTTGGGGTCAATTTTTTGGACCAGTTACAATTTTATCCTTAAAATCATAAAGTCACTCAATTTAAACATCTCCATACATCTTTCAAAGCCTTAATGCTCAAACCTGGCTTTTTCTGTGAGCTGCCAACTTTGCTGTGTGCAGCTGTGTGGTGTTCAGTGTCAGGAGACAGCTGATCCCACCATCATCAAGCCAGGACACCAGAAACCACTGTGGCTCTGCCTCCCTTGGTTCAGTCCCCTCTGCTGTCACTGTAAATGGACTGGAAGTTGGCTACTGCAATCACAGAAATTCTCAAATACAGCAGAAGATGAATCTTCAAACTTTTTCTTTCCTTTCCTGTGAGAAAGGCAATCAATTTACCCAGAAATACAAGAAATGCCACAACGGGGTTGCACAGCTCAAAGCAGGCACAGGAGACAGATAGTTTGGACTCTGCAGTATCCATTTTCTTCCTTTTTTCTTTTCTCTGTGCTAAGCCCTTGGTAACTAAAGTGAGATGAATTAAAAGTGTCAGCTTGAAATGGTTGGAAACGGGTATAAATTGGAACTGTCTTTGCTGAGAAGCACTATGAGACGGGATCAGGGCTAGAGGCAAGGGAGGTTTTGGAAGGGCATCACGATGTCTATTTGCATGTGCATGCTGTACTACCAGGGAAGCAGAAGCACAAGCAGAGATGTAAAATCAAAGCAGGAAAGACTGTTTCCTATTATTCTGTTTCTATAAAATCATTTTCTAGTGAGATTTACAAGAATTATAATCAAATGATGCAAATTTTATATATATTTATAATGAATAGACAGAAGTAATGACATGAAGCAGTGCTCTCCTGCACTGCTTAGTGAAGATAATCCTTTTCAACTCTACTTTGAAGTAGCCTAAACACTTGCCCAAATACACATACAGGAAGAGGCAGAGTAAGGATAAAGCAGAAAGATGTTTCTGCTTCTGTCCCAGGAGCAGCTGAAGGGCTTGGAAGGTGAGAAAACAAGCAGAGTAAGGCCTACCTGAGGGGGTTGAAAAAAAGAAAAGAAAAAGGGGGGACAGAAACAGGGACTGTAGTCCTTGGTCCTTTTCCTCAGGGACACACATTGTGCTCCAAAGGCAATGTACTCCAAAGAAAGTCACTGAATTTACCCAAACCAGGCTTGTGAAACATTTGCCTGGTAAAATAATCTGGCAGCACAAACAGCTCAGAGTCTGGGCATTTCTGCCAGAAAGACAGCTAACACTTGTCCCCAGCTTTGACACGTCAGGAGCTCACAGGGCTGGAGGTGACAGGCATCTCAGGCAAGGTCTGTTTTACCCAACCTTTCTTCAAGGAAGTCCCAGATTGATTCCCTGGAGAGAAGTTTTCACAGCTTGTGCGAGCGTTGCTGTCAGAACCAGCCACGGAATGGCATTGTTGAGTAACCAGCCCGTTTCCTCTCCTGTTGTACCCTCTGCCGAGCCGCCGTCTGAGCGAGCTCGGGCAGCTGCCGAGGGCAGCGCTGGAAGGAAAGCCCGGCAGAGCCCACACAGCCGGTTCGCCGCAAACAGCTTGAGTTTCTCCACAAGGGAAGCTCCTCTCGCCTCCCGGGAGTGCGGATGCCCCGCAGCAGCGCTGCCTGCTGTGCCGAACCCCGCGGGGACGCGGCGCTTGCGGAGCAGGAGAGCCAGCCCTGCTTTCAGCCACGTCTGCTGGGAGCAGCCCTTCCCACGGGGCTGGAACTCGGGGTTTTGAGGGTCCTTCACCAACCTTTCTATGGCTCTAGGATGTCCTGCCCTCCCCCCTTTGCTGAGGCTTGGGCTAGAGGTAATTGGTTTCAAAGGCCGGGTTTAATGCTTTTTAATGCCAGTTAAGTGAGTGGGTTGAGATGCTAGTGTCGAAATGTCTTGAGGAGGGAAAGAATTCTGGATTTCCTGTTATTTGTCTTGCTTCACAGAATCCCATTTTTTAGTGAACAGATGGAATATTTTTGGTTTGTTGAACATTTTGTCATCACTATTCAGCACCAGCTAACCTGCCAAATGCTCTTGAAAAATACACAGTTATTGCAGTCTCTGGTCCTCCGTTTTACAAGAGCAACTTTGCTCCTTGGTTTCCATGAATAAAAAGAACTATTTATTTTTCTTTTTTCCTTTTTTTTCTTCCCTGCCTTAAGATTCAAAGACTATTCTCTATTGATCTAAGTGGCAAAACCTCATTCAAAGTAAGATAGATGTTATTCTGCCAGAACAGGAAAACTCTTGGATGAAACCAGTAGAGACTGGAATTTCTGTACAGGGAAATCTACCCCAATTGCCAACAGTGACCAACAGCCAAGGATAACTGTGATTTATTTTTTTTTTTCCAGTTAGAGGTGGGTGGCGGTTTCTACTGGCTTTTTAAAGCAGAAATACAAGGAGGTTTGGGTTGGGGCTCTACTTGGTCTAACATACCTCTGCAAATGCACTTGTTTGCTTTCTGTCCTGCTGAACCCATTAGCTTGTGCTGGCTGAGGCAACATTTCTATGGGGCAGAATTGCCTCCTGTAGAAAAGCAGGCTGTCTCCAATCAGGATGTAAAAGATGGACCTCACATGGCTGATTTTGGTAGGACATACCCTTGCTGAATAACTGTGGTGGTTAAAACCTGTTTTCTTTGCAATTTGGGTTGGTCTGGCCTAATTCTACATTGCCAGACTTTTTTTTTTTTTCATAAATTATTCTTTTCCTATTTTTTTCCAATTCCTCTGTTTTCTGCTCTGAACACAGATTTCAGCACCCTACATTCAGATACAAAACATGCTGATTTTTATTCCCTGCTCCTTGGTGAAAAGGGTTAAAACCTCTCTCATGCATTTGAGTAGGATTTATATTATAATACTGGCACCATTGCTTTTTAGAAAATCTGACTACAGTTTGCTACCAGCCTCTGGTGTGTCTCTCAGACTGAAATGACAGCGACAGAAAAGACCATGTTATATTTTTTACTGCATTGTGACCCACACAGTGGTTGCCCATGGGTTTGTTACCTCTGTCTCTGTACTGAATCTGCCTGAATTTGAGACCGTGAAGCCAGCAGAGAGTTGCAGAGCTGCTGTCAGTTTGTTTGCATCTGTCATCTCTGATATCCCTGAAAAAGAAAAGAACATGAGCATGGCTATACAACAAAGCAAAGACAAACAATATTTTCATGAATTATGTGCATGTTTCCACTGGAGAAGTTTTGGTCTAGTTAACAACAGAGGAAGTCAGTGAAAATTTTATTTCTACCCTGGCACTGTGTGGGGTCAGGAATACTTTGCAATTCTACAGCACTTTACAAGCAGAATTTCCAGAAAATATGCCCCACTCCTTTTCCTGATTCCCACTTAGAAAACACTCTTATGGTTGTCTTAGGTTGTAAATGAAAGAAAAACCTCAAGAGACACTCTGGAGAGAGTGGGATTCTACCCTATTTCTTTAGGACTACAAGGGGAAGCTAGCTGAGGAAGGAATTTTATATATACCCTTCCCCATCATCATGGTAGTGCCTCATATCTGACATTGGATGAGTCCTAGAGAAGACTTCTCCGTGCTTCAGGAAGGACAAAGGGAAGAATTTGCTGTGAGGGATTTTGATACAACAAAAATTAGTTGCAGAAAAAGAAGTTATAGAACACCAGATTAAAAGGGATCTCCAGGACCATCTGGTACAACATCAGAACTTTTAGGTTGGAAAATTCCTTTATTTTTCTTTTCACTTTTCTCAGTGATTAGGACCCAAGACAAACACTCTGACGACCTCCTATGTACTGCTCCTCAAGGAAAAAAGATGACACTCAGTTTAAGTAACCAATGTCTGATTTGTAAATTTTGCTTTCTGAATCTGCTTTATTTTGAGTATTCAAAACTCTCCTGCATAACTGAGATCCAGCATGCATTGGCAGACCTGTACTGCACATATCTGTGACCAGGAGCAGCAGCAGACTGTTAAACACTCACACAGAGAGGAACATTTAGGGATTGTGGTGCTCCTCACTGGCAAAAGACAAGTTTGCTAGTGGGGATTGGAATTTCAAGGTCAGAAACATCAAGAAAAAAATCACTAAATGCCAAGAGGAAGGACACACAGGGAAAGAGAATTTCAGGAAAGAAAATGGGAAAAGAGGATCTGCTT
Organism: Notiomystis cincta; assembly: GCA_013398075.1. Lineage (NCBI taxonomy): Eukaryota > Metazoa > Chordata > Aves > Passeriformes > Notiomystidae > Notiomystis > Notiomystis cincta. The sequence goes on along the minus strand of VZRX01011342.1, from coordinate 191,933 downwards.
TTGTGGAAGAGACTATCTGTGGCTATTGAACCCGCCAAGGTAAATGTAAAATCACTTAGATCTGTTTAAACTCCAGAATGTGGAAAAAATCTTCATGTGGGCAGTGTTAATATACATCCCAAAACTGACATAACCTTGAAAAATCTACAGATGGTGAGAAGACTGAGGAAGATAAATGCTCTCTCCTCTTTTGTTGCTGAACATTATGTGTTCATAATGTGTTCTCTTTTCTGCCCAGATTCAGGGACTGAAACATTTAAAATCTCAGCAAATGCAGGTGTGTTCCTCAACTAGGGCATGAAAGAGGAGCACATGAGCCTTGAAATGATCAAAAAATGAGAAGCTTTGGGACAGAGTAGGAGAGGAAGCCAAGGACAAACAGTAAAGTGACGCTGCAGCAGTATAGAGAAAATGTTCTCAGGAAGTCTGGGACTTTGTGGACTTTGGTGTGAGCAAGGCCAGCACAGCAGAGCCCCCAGCGTGTGCCGGGAAGCCGAGCTGGAAACGCCCCTGGGTGTTTCATCCTTACGGGTGAGCCACTGAAATCCTGCAGTGTCAGACCCTTTCCCAGTGCATTTAGCTTCTTTCATCAATTTTCTGAAGTTTCTTAGAAATCCTGATTGCCCAGTGCTCCCTCTGTGGATAAATAAAAACCTTCTGAGCACTTATTTATTCAAGTCTTTGATTTGGAGCTGAAGTCTTCTATCTATTGCAATTCAGCACAGAAAGTATGAAATGACTTTATATGAAGTGATGTGGTCAATAAATTTTAAAGACAGAAGGGCCATTACTGTAAGCCTATCTACTCCAGAGAACAGGCACAAAGAATTAATCCAATAATTCAGAATTCAAAGTACATCTGAACACATCTTAGTCTCTGTCCCATAAATCAAGAACTTTAATTTTTAGCATGTCTTAATCTGATTAATGCTCAGCCAAAATCTGTCCAAGTTACTTAATGAAAAACTTAATCAGTCAAAAATATGAGTTCAACAAAATATAATTTTTTTTAATGCAGGAGAATTTCCAGTTTTCTTTGCATAGAATAGAAAGAAGTTTAGGGTTTTCTTATGAATGAATTTTTACTTTCATATTCCAGTTAATTTTAGCTTTTTATTTCAAATAGTAAAGGTGAATAATTATGTTACTCTAAGTTACTGAAAAAATATTTTCCTCAACCTAGAGCAGTTTGGTAAGATTTCTGTTAAAAAAAATAAAATTTATATATTCTAATTTCGGTCAAACACATTTTTCAGAGACTTTAAAATCCTCATAAGAAGGAATACTACCAATAATTTTTGAACTAGATCCAGTTAAATGAGATTTTTGTTTTAAAATTCATATTTCTGCCTCTGAAATTCTATTTTAAATAAGCACTTGTGAAGTATTTATACTACAAAAGCACTATGTGTTTTGTATATTTCATGTTATTGCCATTGCTATGACATTAATTGCAGCTGCATTAATGGAATATTTTCTGAGCCCAAATTTAATCTCACTTTTACCACTGTAAGTACATCAACAAGAGATAAGAATTAATGAATCAGGATGCTGGTAGACAGCACTGATTGTGAGAGACACTGTTCTTGGCCTCAGACAAAAAGAATTAATGTGTGTTTTGTTATGAAGATCATATTCCACAGATAGATGAATGCCCCGCTCAAAGTTCAGTCTGGCGATGTGAGACAATGGTCCCAAGGACCAAATGGATTTTGCTGCTTCTTTTGTAGAGCCATGGGGCAGAGGCTTCCTGAAAACAAGAAGCAAATCAGTAGAGAATGTTGGGATACCGTGATGCTGTTACCAACCATTGCTCTGGAAAAAAACTGTCAGCAACGCCAACGTTTCCCAGCTGCAACCCAGAGGAAAGCCACAAACCTGCTTGAATTCTCACTTTGGCTCACAGTCACAGAAGTTCAGAAAACTAAGGTGAATTATGGTTATTTCTAAATCATTTTAATGTAGTCATTTATTTTATCAGCACTAATGTAAATTATTAGGCAGAATATGTGAGAGGAAACTAACTCTATTTTCTGTTTTACTGAATTAATTACGAATGCCTTTCACCTGCATTGTTTTGTATGTGCTAATTTGTGTATCTGGGTAGTAGTTATGGTATAACTATAAATGTATCAATGTACAACGAGGTACTTACAAACACATTGCAACAACTGTATTTAACTGGCACTTCAAAACTATTTTTTCCTCGGAGCAGGAGGAAAGATAAAACAGTATAAATTTCACTGTACAAATAAGGCAGTGTAAGATGGGTCTTTTTCTGGAAGCACAAATCAAAAAGCAAGAAAAAAATCACTTAAAATTTAAGTGACATTTAGGTTAATCTTATCCTCATTGGTCCAGTTTGACAGACTGCTGCTGTCCTATTAAATCAACATTAACTCCTATTTATGGGCAGGAAGAAGAAAACTCTGCCTGAGACCTTATGTTGCTACTGAAACCAGATTTCTCTTTCTTGTAAGACAAGCAAATGCAAGTACCAAAATGGAGGAAAGTAAGTAAAATCTCAGCTTCTGCCTCTCACTGCATCTTTTCCTCATCAGCCACTACTGGAGAAGTGGGTCCAGCCCAATAACCTGCCTGGACAGTCCAGTCCTGCCACATGTGTGCCAGTTTAGCTTGTGTGCTGTCTGCATCAGCAGTGCCACTGACAGACACGAGCCAGGGACAGCTGGCTGAACGGGAACATTGGAGGTAACAACACAGAGAACCCCCAACACAAACCAAACCAAACTCCCCAAATGCAGTCATTTTGGCTCCTGTGAGACAACACCAGCCCAGCCAATTCTTGTTCTGCTGTTCACCTCCCCGTTTCAGGGAGGAAACGCTTTCTCCCGCCGTAGGTTGTCTGAGGGCAGCATGCCATGCCCAGACTCCAGCACTGTCCCCAGACATCCCCAGCTCTCCAGGGCCAACTGGAAACACCAGCCTGTGAACAGCCCACAGCACAAGGGGTTTTGTTTCCTTCTCCTGGGACCCCAGTGCCAGCCCAAAGAGCCAAGGTCCTGGGCATGGCCCCTGTGATGGTAACGAAACTTCCCAGTGCCAGCAGCAAGAGCCTTTTGGTCTGCTGGGGAGACCTTTCTTGGGGTGAAATGGAGGGAGTTCTGCTCCCATACCTATTACTGAATTCTCCACAAAAACTGCAGGCAAGGATGCCAATTAACACTAATTGGGATTTTTTTTTTTTATATGTGGACACGTGTCCATTAGGAACTTGATTGATAGACTGAGACAAGTGACTCATTTTGTTGTTGCCATGAAGTAACCATTGTACCATTTGGGCTTCTTTAAAAGGAAAATACAGCAAGTCTCACCTGCTCCCATTAAAGCCAGAGAATTTTGCTACTAATTTAAGAGAGAATTTTGTCTTTGGATTCTGAACACTTTACCTAGGAGTAATTAATGCATTGCCTTGCAGTACTTTTACCCAGGAAGAACACCTTGCTGGATAAATAATATAGTCAGATATATTGCTACTGATCTTAGCAACACCCTGTGCTTTCTTTGTAAATGCTCTTTGAGGTTTTTTTCTTGATGCACAATTTAAGAAGACCCAGTTTGAGCTTTATGTCAGTACTGAAGGTGGCTTTCAATTTCTTTTTAATTTTTCCTAAACACTTTTCAAACGCCTATCACTGATTCATTCTGAGATGAAGACTAAAGGAGTTTATAAGCTTCTCTAGTGGGAAACCACTTATTTTGGTCACAGGAGGAAGCTGACAGCCCCATTATAGGCTTGTCAGAAATCAGCTGCATTTAAAAGAGGACACCAGCCCCTGGGTCTCCTGCTCTGCACGAGCCAGTGAAGGGACAAACGCAGAACAAAGGTGAGGGACCCCAAATGCAATTTTCAGCTGCTCACCCAGAGAAGAAGGTAGCCTGCCTAAGGCATCATTCTTGCACAGCTCTCTCGGCAGGGAAACCGGTTCAGAAAAATGCTGCTCATTTGGCTTTTCTTTCCCTAACCCATGGTCCTAATGTGTGCATCATATCCAAAGGCAAGATCAGAGGTGACAGATCAGTTTTGCTCTCAGATATAGTCAGGTAGATGAATAAATTCAGCTCAGTGAGTTTTGGCATTTAGGAGCAACAGCTGGAAAATTCCTTTTAGCACTCCCTTGACATAAATCAGTTGATAAACAGGAGGGTTTTCTTTCAGGGCAATCAGCTACACAAGTGTCCCTGAACAAGCCCCAGCTCTCCCCAGTGTGGAGCAAAGACCCTAGCCTGCTTGAGAAAACTGTGGAGATAAATATGGCCCCTGAGTTTTCTTATATATTTTGGTCAGTAAAAGTGAAGTAAAGCTTTGGGAAAAAAATCTTCTCCTTCTACAACTCCCTTTTTTGTCAACAACTTGATTTTGACTGAAGTAAAATATTATGCACAGAAATCTAAGTAATATTTGATTCTTGTTTAATAACATGCCACGAAGAAATACTGAAATCTCATAAGAAAAGCTGCAGAGTTTGGTGGACACAACACAAAGCCAAGAATGTCAGCAGCATCCACTGGAATGAAGAAAAATCCCAGAATCCAGGGCTAGTTTTTTCTTCCTGCCTTGCTATCTCTCTTCAACAGAAAGGTTGTAGAAAACCTAGTAGAAAACCTAGTAGGAAACAAACTATCTGCTAAATTCCCATAGGCATGCAAGCATGGGATGGTGTAGTAGCATTTTTCCATGCTTTGCCTCTCCTGACCCTGGCTGGATTCATGTTTACCAACCCTGGTGCCAGTGGCTTTCTGTAAGGGAAGATAAAATGTTCCTTTTAGGAACCTGCTGATCATGAAATCACTCAATGATTCAGACTCCGAACTCAGTGATCTAAAATTATAAATATCTGCAAAAAATATCCCCCCAAATTATTAAGTTTACATCCTTGTTCCATAGAGTCCCTCTAACAGAGCAGTGCTTTGTTGCTTGTGAAGGAAGAAACTTGTTGAGTGCTCAGTGGATTGCCCACAGATGAGGTTACCAAAGTGGGCATTTTTATTTCTCTGGTGCATTAAAAAATCCCACTCATTTTTCCCTTACATGTACTACCAGGTCAGTGACTGGGTAACACCTATTACACTGTACTGTTGGTGAACTTAACTAATAATGCTGAATGTACAATTCCTGGAAAACCTCAGAATAGACATTCCTTACCATTTACACTGGCACCAGCTCTTTGATCTGTCGTTGCTAACACTGTATTGTTGTTCTTAATTACGCAGCACGGAATCTTGCCAAAATGGCCTTTTGTTTCCTGTAAGTGATTCATGCACACATTTATTGCACATGTAAGGATACAGCACTTAAAGGTTGCTTGCTTCCTAAAATAGATGTTTTCCCATCCAGGCTGGGTCATGGTGCCTCCCAAAATAGCATCTCCTTTAGGCCTGGGCAGAGCTCACAGCTGCTGTGGGCAGTAATCCCAATCCCAAATGCTCACCATCAGCCCCTTGGGGACAAGAGGGGCTTGTTGCTAGGTGATACCTGGGGAACATCTGCCTGAAGTTGGTGAGGTGATCCCCAGCTTTACCTAATTTCAGAGAAATGCTCAGTTAGTACAGGACATGCACGACTGTGAGTGTATCACACTCACAAACAAAACCCTGCTGTGCTGGGTGAGTGTTCAGTCGTGGACTGGAAGTAGCTGTATTTTATGAATTTTCCTCTGTTTCTTTAAATCAGTAGGGGTAGTAAGTGAAAAATACATTGTGTTTCTGTCATTAAAAAACACAGGGCTCTGCTGGGTGCCCATAAGGGTGGATGCCCCATGAAGAGAGCAGCCTGTTGCATGCAGTGATGAAGAAACCCCACCCTCATGGTAAAATTTTTCAGTATCTGGAGGGGCTGGAGATAAATTCAGCCAAAGGTGTGAATCCTGCTGAAGTGAGCAAGATCCTCTGTCAATTCAGGCTGCAAGCAGTGCACAGCCCTTGGGAAATGCCTGATGTGGCTCTCAGCATGCACAGGGGAGACCCAGCCAGCCTCGGGATGATGCCCAGCAGCCTCCCCTGTCAGAGGCAGAGACCCCCAGCCATCAGTACCTTTCTCTCCCTGTTCATGGTGTGCTTCCCCCAGGTGATCAGCAGCTGCAGCCACGTGCTGTGTCTGCCCCTAAAGCAGCTCCTTCTCAGAGCCACAGCCACACATGTGCTTGAGTGCCAGCCTGGCACAAAAGAGCCCCTGATTTATCAGGGGTAAGCCAGACTGCAGTCCAGGGGTACTAGACACTCTCTGGAAGCTACAAACCCTGATTTTTACTTTGGTATAAGAATTACTCTGTTTTCCCTCTTCCTAAAGTCTGTTCACACTGCCTATAAAGTATTTCTGTGCCTAGGAAAGCCTGCAGACCTCTCCCTGCAAACCACAGGGCAACCAGGTCACTCATTAGGCTACTGAGTGCCTTCAAGGGATGGACACGTGTGAGGCAAAGGCTCAGGTGGCACAGACTGCTGCAGAGAGCTGGGCCCTGTTGTCATGGACTGTGGACTTCTGTGAAGACTCTGTAATACTGTTTCTAAATGAAATATTGCAGTTTTGCATTAATGACCTGATTGATAAGCTGAAGTGGCTCGTGTGGCTTCACACAGAGTTATGTTACTGCTGTTATGTCACACTTCACAGAGTTATGTTACTGCTGAAATACCCAACCATGCAGGTTGAAAGGCTACAGAGGCTTCAGGTTCTGCTGAGGATTTTGGAATTATTTAAATTTTGGATTGTTGAGGGAATAAACTGTCTTTTTGTTCTGTGTTTGAAGAGATGTTAAGGTATTTTGAAAAATACTGAATTAAAAAACTCATCAAAGTATCTTTCAATGAAAGTTATTGCATTAGCTCTGCTTGCTTCATCCCACTGAACAAGACTAATAAAATATCCCCATTAAAAGTCATTTGCAACACATTTTAATCTTGTCAACATAAGACATCAATGGATGCTTTCTCCCTTCAAAAAAATTCAAACAAGAATATTCCCCAAATCAGTGTATGCTTACTCTGATTTGCACAAACAAGAGCTGATTTTCAAACAAAAACCACCACTTTTTAATGATGGTATAACTTCATCTACAGTCTGAGCATTCCTTTAACCTTTGCATAAAAATAAATCCCCAAAAAAGTAATTTTCATGTAAAATATTCCAAAGTGAAGGTGCAAACTTGCATAATTTTTCATGCAATTTAAACACAAGTTTATCAGATCTCTTTCACCATAATTTTAATAATGTGATGAAGCACTGGTAATGCCACTGACCTTGTGACTCAGAAATTCAATAATATTCAGTTTCTAAATGGTGAGAGGTGATCTAAGATAACAAAAGATGTAAAACAACACTAACAGCACAGAAATAAAACAAAATAATTCTCACTGAGTTTTTAAATGTTATGAAGGCAATTTAGCTGCTAGCTAGGAATTTACAGCCATCCTCTTCATAAAATATTTTTTGTGTGATTCCAGTGAGACTCTTTATGTGCATAAAGATACTGTGGAGGACTGTAGGAAACTGAGGCTTTGTCCTGAGTTTACCAGGGGTTAGAAAGCCAAGCAAAGCAGCAGCTCCAAGGGAGAGGGATGCTCTCTAGAAACACAACAGGGCATTAAATGATAGAGACAACTAATTAAGCCAAGGAAAGCCTTCAAGTAAGGGACAAAAGCCACTCTTACCTGGATCTCTTACTCACTACTCTCTGTGTCTAAATGTTTAAATTAGTCAGATCTTACCAAACTGACCTGTCTTGGACTCTTCCCATATGATCCCTAACACTGACACCCCATCCCACCCAAATGCCCATGGAGGGATCCTGTGCCAGGAGGAAGAGGATTTCTTCTGCTCACCTTGAGCCCTCCTCCCCAAGTTCCCAACTAGTCAGAAGATGCTACTGAAATCAAGCTATGTTATTCTTTCTATCAGATATTGTTACTCTCACCTGTCATTGAATTTTTTCATGAAGAAACCATTCAGAAAAATCATCATATCCCTTAAAAAACCCCAACAAAACCAAGCTTACAACAGCTATGATGATCAGGACAGCCTTTCAGGTTTTTTTCTCCCAAAAAGCAATGTAAAGCCTTGCCCTGGGGTCTGACTGTAGGGTAGATAATTTCCTTCCTAGCAGCCAATATGATGCTGTGTTGTGTATTTGTGCCCCAAACAGCACTGATATCACTCCTGTGCTTTACCTATTGCTGACCAATGCACTGAATTCATCAGATTCACAGCATAAAGGCTTCCTCCACCTCTGACTCTGGCCCTGCAAGAGGCAGGGGTTTGGGAGAGGACACAGATGGGCAGCTGACTCACACAGATATTCCAGACCACGCAGCAGCACACTTGGCAACAAAGCTGCAGGGTGTTTTTTCCAAAGATGCTACTTGATGAGTGTCACAGTGTTGGTCTGCTGATGGTGATGTAAATATTATTATTTATTATTATTTCACTTAGGGAATTGCCTTTATCTCAATCCATAAGTTTTCTCAGTTTTTGTCCTTTCAGTTCCCACCTCCATCCTGCTGAGAGGGGAATGAACAAGAAGCTGGATTGAGGCTCACCTGCCACAAAGGGTGAACCCATCACAGACCTTGATTCTCCTGTCTTAATCCAGGTACCCCAACTGGGTCCCTAGCTGGAAAATCCTCTGTGATATAACAATTCCCTATAATGCCTCCCTAGGACACAGTATTTTGTAGAAGCTACAGCTTTCCTTTGAAATTGGGCTATTTTTCACCACAAAAAACATGGTAATTTCCATTTAGTAGTTTATTTTACACTTAGGTAGGCAAGTTGAAATTTAAAATATCAATTTGAGTAAGGACCACATTTTTGCTCTTTAGTTTTATTTAATAATTTATTCTTACAATAGTTTTATTTAATAATTCATTATTATAAAGTGCTCATAGTAGGGTTTAACTACTACAATAAAAAAAATTGCTGCCAAAAGGGCAGCACAACAGGGTATAAGGGATCCTGGCTCCTTTCAAGAAGCATTAATGATAACTTCTTGACACCCTGTTGGTGAAGGGGCAGATGGGAGGAGACACCCTTCTGAATCTCATCCTTACAGCTGAGGAAGGGCTGCTCAGGGCTGGCAGGGCTGAGGACAGTCCTGACCATAAAATTGTGAAGCTGAGGGTCCTCATGGGAAGGAATAGAACAACTGGTAGGATCACAACCCAATGGACTTTGGCTCTTTCAGGTACCTACTTGGCAGGAGCCCATGGGATATTTTCCTAGAGAGAGGAGAAAAATGAATAAAAAAATAAGAGTCCCAGGAGAGTTGACTGATTTTCAGACTCCCTCAGCCTTTAGAACAGTCCAACTCAATGTGTGGAAAATTAAACAAAAGATACAGGAGACATGCATGAGTGAACAAGGAGCTCCTAAAGAAATTAAAATTTCAAAAAGAAGCCAGAACAGATGACCCAGGAGGAACTTAGAGACTCTGAGCATGAAGGAGTGCAATCCTAAAACTGAACTTGCCAGCAGGTCAAGGGAGGTGACCATTCCCTTCATGTCAGCACTGTCAGGACACATCTGGAGCTTTGGGTCCAGTTCTGGGCTCCCCAGGATGAAACATGACCTTACTGATGTGCATCTGGTAAAGGGCCACAAAGACAATTACAGGACTGAAATATCTGTCATTAAGCCTGGAGGTGCTTAGGAGATGTCTGGTTCTGGCACTGGGTGGTGGAGTTTAGTGGTTTGGGGGCTACAGGGGCAGTGCTGGGCTGGTGGTTGGACTGGATCATCTTAAAGATCTCCTCCAATTTTGCTGATTCTCTGAGAAGCTGAGAGATCTGGAACTGTTCAGCCTGGAGAAGGCTCCAGGAAACCTTCTCAATGTGTGTCAGTGACACTCTTGTGAGGAAAGGGAGTAAAGCAGATGGAGCTGCACTGAGGGATGTCCAGTGAAAGGATACAGTGGGCAAAAACTGAAATACAGAAAAATCCATTTAACTATTCAGCAATTGATTCTGACCATTTTGAGCAGGAGGGTTCACCAGACAGCCTCCAGAGGAACTCACAATAATAATACAGGAGCAGTCAATCTGATAGGGAGCTTCATTAGCACGAACTAGAAATCAGTGTAATAAAAAAGTGTGAGAAGAAATGCAACAAAGCAGACAAATTGACTTGTCTAGAACACAGTGACAGATTACACTCTCAGGAGATCTTTGCTCCAGTCTTGTCTGGTTTTCTGCCTTTAATTAGCCTCTTAAAATGGAAAAGTGTTAGCAAAAGTCCCTCACCCTAGCCTACCCCTTACTTTGCAAGGGGTGCAGGAGCCCTCACTCCAGGCCTGTGCTTCAATTCAAACAAGAGAATTGGCCTTCCAGAAGCCAAGAGCACAGTTTAACTGTTGGTGAACTAAACTCAGTGAACTAAATCAGCCACATCAGACAAGACACCATGAAAAAGGAGCTCCTAGGGATATTCTGTATGGTATGGATTGTCAGGCCTGGCATTCTCCTGAAATCTTGTAAATAGAAGATGGAAGCATCTGCCTGCTCATTTTCTTGGCCTTCCCACCAGTCTGTGGTGGGGATTTTTTGTTTGTTTTGTTTTTTTTCCCCTCCAGTGTGCTGGCTGGGGAACTTGAGACTCTATGGTTCTTCTGAGGACATCTAACCTCAAACCAACTTGGCAGTACTGCAACAGGCAAATCTCACTGAGGGCTTAGGCATCAGGTACAGATAGTCCCTAGGGAGAAAAACAGCATTATTCCAAATAACAATTCTGTTCTCACATGAATTTAAAAAAAACTTTTAAACATAGCTATTAGGATAATCCTATTGTTATTGCCATTCAGAAATGGGATTAAAGTCTTCATGCTGTCTACATCAGAAATCAAATGTAGCCATGTATTTCCTTAGTTCGAGATCCAACTGCCATTAAAAAAAATATATTGAAATAGGAATCTTATGGGAAATTTCAGCCTGTTTTAAATTAGTGGCTTTACCTGGGAGTACAGAAAGAAAAAATACATTCCTCATTGTATTTTGTTTCCTTTCCTCCCAACATGTGTTTTGCAACTTCCCATTTCAAGACAAAGTCAAGCTTTGAGGCCTAACTCCTCCCTTTATCTGTACACTTGCTGGTACCCTTATCAGCTTATCAGCTTTGTAGCCACACTTGCAACCACACAGTCCTGCCCAGAGATGGATTCTAGAAGAGCATCTCTTCAAACCTTCTGTAGCTCAGTTCAAAATTGAGGTTAATTCTATTAATTTACCTTTTCCTTTTTCTCCAGACTATTAAATCCGACAATTACCCCACCACCTCGAGGGGAGCTGCTCCCCTCCTGGCCGAATTAGTCCATTGCGTGAGAAGGCTCCGGCACAGAAACCCTCGTCCTCTGCAAAACGGACAGCCCGGAGGTTTCAGAGACTAAACTGCGTGAGTCAGGACAAGATTTGCTTCTGACCGACTGTTCCAATGAATAATAATGCTTCCTCCAGACAAAACCATCCAGAAAGTGGCACCTAACCTCCATTTCTTATCCTCCTCCCAGTGACAGCCCCTAGCAAGCAACGCCACCGGGCATGGCTGCCAAGCGCTGGTAAATACCAGGATTTATAAACAGCACTGAGAGGGAGCTGTAATGAGATCAATGTCGAGGATTGCAGTAAATGGCCTATAAAGCAATTTTTAAATGGGATTTCCTGCAACAAAGGCCAGCTCCCTACAACCTTTTCCAATAATACGAGGTGAAAAGGATTGGATTTGAATTATAATACCCGATACTAAGGCGAGGACAGACAGCTTTGTATTCTCCATATAGGCGACTGCTCAGGCGATTTGTTAACCTCTCATCGGGAAACAAAATCAATCTATACAGGTACATCCAGCCTCAAATTACTGTATCAGAAGAATTCATCATTGTACAACTGAAAGGGGATGAATGATCCTGTCATTATTTGCTGTTATTACATGGAATATTAGACGGAATAGATGAAATGAGAGCAAGCAGCAAGCACAGCCATGTTTGCTACTCCTTCCCAATTCCATTTCGGATGTAATTCTCAAAAAAAAAAAAAAAAAAAAAAAAAAAAAAAAAAAAAAAAAAAAAAAAAAAAAAAAAGAAGGAAAAAAATCACCGAAGCACAAAGCTAATAAACTTTGTGAAAGTTACCTGAAATCGATGTTTTTTGTCCAAACATTTCAAGGCACTAAAGCATCCCTGCTTAGGCAAAAGATTTCTTACCTGGGAAATGCCCCTTCATTCTCAGGGCCGCTTCCTTCCCTCCTCCTGCAAAGCCACTCTCGCAGCCAAACCTCTGATGCTCGGCCGAGAGAGCCGGGGCGCGGAGCAGCGGCACCGCCTGCGCGCAGCCTGCCCGGCTCCGGGCAACCCGGGCAGCTTCCCATCGCAGGGGAAAGAGAAGAACAGCCCTGGGCTCCGAGCTGCCTCCTCTCCACCCGCTACAGGCTGCCCCGGAGGAGCCCAGCTCCTCTGCGCTCTATTTTCAGAGCTGCTCCCTCCTCGCTGCGCGTCTCTGCGCAGAACGCAGCCGCCGCTTTGCCCCTTTTTTTTACACTTAGATCCATGCTAAAAACAAAATTCAAACTATTTCAAAGATTTTTTTTTTTTTACCCCCTTTAGGAGAGAGCATTTCATCAGAGAAAGCGCCTCTTTAGGTCCATCTGGACGTGATTTTCCAGCGCCGCGTTCCCATGAGCCTGTAGTTAAAAATAAATCAAAGACAGGGAACTCGGAGAAGGGAGTTTTCGTATTTCGGCGCTGCCCAGGAGGTTTTCTGGTCGTTAAACTGAATTTATAACATTTGGGAATTTCTTTCCACGTGGGGGCTATTAGCGAGGTATTTAAGAGCTATTAGCGCGGGGTTTGTGATTGTTAATGTTGATGCCTATTTAAAGCTACGTGTGACTTCACAAACTTGAATTATTAGCCGCTTTCCCTAAAAGGGGAAAGGTGGCCTTAGGAAAAATTAGCACTCCCTGATGCAGAGGTTCTTAGTGCCGGGATGCTGCCCGAGGGTTATTTGGAAGTGTAAATCCTGGCAGAACCCTAATTCTTCGCATTTGGGGATGAGTTTTTTTTTTTTTTTTTTTAAGAAGAACGAGTGTTTGAATTGTACCGACCAGTAGAAAAGTTTCAGGAAGGTTATGATGTGGGGCTTTCCACAGCTGCCGACAGTACACCTGAATGTTATTTGGAAAGTGAAGTAATCACAAAGGCAAAACCAGAAGCGACAATTGTCTTTTTGTACCTGGGCCCCTCTTTGCCTTTAGCTCTTATCCACCGCCTTCACTGGGATGGGGGCGTGGGGGTGTTGTTTGCTTGGTTTTACTTTTTATCTTCTTTGAACATGGAGAGGCATTTCCCCAAAGGCTGCGGGGAGTTCGCTTTCGCCGGGGGGCTGGGGCGACCCGGCTGTCTGTCCCAGGCTGGTACATCTGTGCCACGGCCGGGGCGACCCAAAAAAAGTCCTATTTTGCTCACCTACAAAGAGCAGCCACTCTCCCTGCCCACCCGCGGGCGACCCAGCTGATTCCCACAGGCCTGTCCGGACCGTCACTGACCGTGAAGGCCACAGGGTGTTCCCGGGCAGGGGACACAGGTCGGCCCGAATCTCTGCCGGTCGCCTCCCTGGGGGCTCTCGGTGGGCACGCACTGACCGAAGGGGTGGCCCCTTTTCAGTGACCGAGAGAAAGAAGGGAACGACGTGGTTTCATCCCTGGAAAAGAGCCGGGAACGCTGGGTTAGCCAGGTTGCAAAGTGGAAGCGTTGGAGTGCTGCAAGGGGCAGGGCTGGGCAGCGGCTCCCCTTCCCCCCCGGCAGGGAGAGAAGCCGCCCCTCTGCCCCATCCCTCCCTCCGAGCCGCCCGCTTGAGGCTGAACAGAGTAGATGGGGCAGAAAGGGGGGTTGGAAGGGAACACATTTGCTCATTAAAAAAGCTTCAAATGTGACAGAAGTCTGTCAACCCGTTGATCCAAGCCCTCTGTTCATCTTGGGGGAAGGGGGGTCCCCCACGCCCGAGTTCATCCAGGGATTCCCGCAGGTGACCCCGGCTGGGGCGGGGGTGGCTCGGTGGGGCTTCAGGAGCGGCCCCGGGCAAAGCAGCCCAGGCAGAGGAGCCCCGGCCTCCTCCCCTCCCGCTCCGTTCCGTTCTGTCCCATCCGCTGCCGCGGCCGGGAAGGCAGGGAGGGCACTGCGGCACTTGCAGGAGGGGAGAGGGCAGCGGGGACACAGGCGAGGAGCAGGCGAACAAACAAGAAGGCGCACGCAGGGCTCGGGTGGGGCTGCTGACTGGCCCCCAGCTCGCCGCAGGCTGCCACGGCCGCCGCGGCTGCGGCTCCAGGGCTCACCCGCAGCTCTGGGAACCATGCGGGAGCCAGGGATGCTGCGGAGCCGCCGGGAACCCCTGGTTCTTGCCGCGACTGGGGAAGGCGCAGACCTGACAACAAATCGATTCGTGCCCATTAACCAAGGCTTCCAGGAAGCGGTGTGAATCGTCCTGCTTCTCCTTTCACATCCAAAGAGCAGAGTTAATGAGAGCAAAAGATTGCAAACTAGCATGACGCTGTTGGTACTAAACCAACAAAGCAAACCTTTCCAATGTTCGTTTCAGGGGACCACGCTGAGAACTGCATCTTCTCCTCCCGCCAAAAAAAACCCCAACTCCACCAACGAGCTCGCCCCAAACCAAACCAAACCAAAACACTCCAATCAGACCTAGATTTCAAAGGTGCCTAGGGACGAGCGGGCTCTCACGGAGGCGTGTTTGTGCTGCATGTCGATGCTACAAATGGTTTCACACACGCACAGATGTGAGGAGAAGCTGGCGAAGTCCCACTCGGCCCCACGGAGGAGCTTCAGTCACGGCCGCGGACCCGCGCTCCACCCGCGGGTCGCGCTTGTGCGCCCAGGGAAGAGAAGCAGCACCTCTGCTGCTGTGTCAAAAGTCACCAGGAGCCCTGTCACCACCTGCCTAGTCTTTGTCGCCTAAGATAAAGGGACTATTTAATTTCGTATTTCTATTTATATTCATATTCCTTCTCTCAACTCCTTAATTTTTCATTTCCTTTCTTTCCTTCTTTCTCTCTTCCTTTTTCTGTTTCTCTCTTCTTTCCTTCCTCTCTCCCTTCCACTCTTTCATCCTCTCGCTCATTCTTTCGTTCTTTCCAGTCTTTGGCTCTGGCTTGAAGGAGATCTGATGTGATTAAACTCACAGGGCGTTGGAGGGCAGAGGTAAATTAAGCCAAAGCGACAGAAAAGATGAAAGAGGCTTGCTCAACTCGAGTGCCCGAGGACAGCTACCCTCCGCCTTCCTCCCCTGGGTCACGCAAGCTCCCCGCCGCCTTCCCCGGGGCCTTTCTGCCCATCCTGCCCCGGAGCCGCTTCTTCCGACGACACGAAAAAGGATTCTTTTTATCCTTTCTTTTTACCTATAGCTCCCCCGGGGCGCCTGGCCCAGAGCTCTGCCCGGACCTGCCCGCGCCGGCCCTGCCCACCTCCGACGAGAGGGGAAACCTCGGGGAGGTGATGGGATGCAGAGATGGAGGGAAGGCTCAGACCTGCGGGGGTTTCCCGGCCGACAAAGCCGCGCACAGGAGGTGTTTGCCCGCTCAAAGCTCTGGCGGCGCTCCCGGCGCTGCCGCTGCCCCGGGACAGCGGATCCACCGCGCTCTCTGCGCTCCAGGTGCGGCTGGGGGCCC
>VZRX01011342.1:41017-176225 GCA_013398075.1 Notiomystis cincta | reverse complement strand
GCCCGCGGCTCTGCCGGCGCCCCCCGCCTCAAAATCAGAGGAGAAAGGCAGGAGGAGAAGGTCCCCATGCCCACACTCCACCTGCAATGCAAACGGCCCTTAAACACGGTCTAAACCTCGCATTTTTCTCAGCGCAAACAGTAACGGTAATAATTGTAAAACTCCACAAACAAACAAAAAGAGCAGAGACCTACTCCGATTTGAAATTCCTTCTTGCAGGGCAAGGAAAGAATGTTTGTGCTTTCCTGTTCAACAGGAGCTTTTAAACGTTAAAGATGTTCGGGACCACATGAGAGTTATCTCGAAATTCAGCGATGGAAGGAGACAAAAAAATCCGATTGTAAATATTAGTTGGTCGCTCTTTATCTTTAGGGAAATCAAAGAAAAACAAAATGCGGAGGCCAACGAAAAGAGCTGAAAATCCCGAGCTGCGAAAAGTCCAGATATAAATAATTTTCAGGGTATTTGCATGGCAATAAGTCATGTAAACAGATGCGCAGCCACTTTAAGAGATAGGCAGCTTTAAAAATAGTCCACATGCTGATTATTTCTCTAAAATAATGTATAAAGCGCATCTCGAATTTTATTTATAACTGTAACTAAATCAAGCTATCGAAATGGGAGAAGAGAGTTAACCAAATATGCCGGGATGCAGGAGATCTAACATCAGCCCGAGGCGAAATACATAAAAACAGCCGTGCAACGAAATACTGCGGAGATTTACAGGATTAAAAATACAATAAAAACCAAAGTACACAGTTACTTCCCATCTTAACGATTATGCCTTTCGAGTGAGGAGAGAATGCATTTGGAGTGATCAATTCTGCGTCAAAAACCGTCTTTCCGAAAGTTGTGGAGAAATTTGTATCATGTCTTAAATGTGATTTAAAATGAGACGTGATTTTTTGGGAACTAAACATGCAATCTTTATTCTATTACAGTCGGAGAGAATTAAATAAGTAAATACAAACCAGAGTAATTCTTTAACCGTGAAAATAAGTGAGAACAAGTGAGGCTGGGTGTGGGGTTGTTCGTGCATTGATTTATTTCTCGGATGGAGCTTTTCACCAGAGAGTTGTCAATGGGGTGTGTGAGGAGGGGGTGTATGTGTGGGAAATCAGGTGGATTTTTCCCTGTGAGAGAAAGTCTTGGGCGAAATACACGGAGTTCTGCCACTGGGCCCTCACCCTCCCGAATACAGGGCTTTTCTGGCGAGAGAACCACGCGTGATTTGCAGAGCACCCGCAAATCGCTCCCGGTGACTGTTCCCTCCTTGCCCGAGTCCGCCTAATTTGTAAATAAGTTTCAGGGCCCCTTTTCACAGAACCCAGTTGAGCAGGTAATTTGTTGTTAGTGTTTGTTTAAATGTTGTGAACCATGCACTCAAAAATAGGAAAACTATACACAAAAGAGGCAAACATGGGAACACAACTGGAAATTACTGAGTTATAAAAACGTCAAAGAAGAGCAATTTGCAAAGAGGCATCAGTAATTGTCTCCTACATTAACGGAAATGATTTGCCAAGCCCAACACTTTTGTTCTGCCCAGGATGGACGGGCGCTTTGCCATGGACCTCAATGAACTGGATCAGGACCTTTTTGTCAGGCTCTCAGCCTAGGGGGGTGCTCGGGACGCAGTGCTGGGTCCTGCCTTGCAAACCTGCAGTCCTGGGGTGGGATTTCATGGGGAATTCAGTGGATTTATCACAGTCTGCCTGGATGAGAAGGAGGCACATGCCTCTGAGCCTCAGCTCTGAGGACATCTCCCAAGGGTCCACAGAGCAGCTGCAGCTGTCAGTAGGCGCACTGAGTGAAAGGCACAGATTGATGGGATGGTCCCCAGCAGGCCTGGGAGGGACCCACTGTGGCCCTGCTCGTGCCACCATACGGGGATGTGCTGTGGTCACTCTGAGATGCTGGGAAGAGCCACACTTCCCCCCAACCCAGGGAGGCTTAAACAAGTCCATCCCTTGCTGTTTAGCTCTATCATCCCCTCCAAAGTCACATTTCATAAATGAGAAGCCAGTCTGGCTTCTCATTCTGTTAGGACCCCATTTCCCTACTGGAACATGGGCAGAAATATTTTGTCTCAGGTTCAGCCAGGCAGAAATTAAGCTTGCACAGACTGACTGTGGCTCTGTGAGGTTATATTTTGTTGGTTACCTTATTCTGCCTTATTTAGGACACCCCAAACTCTGAAACTGATGTGCAAAGAGTCCAGCTCAAATTCAGAGCTTCAGATTCCTCCTGCCTGAACCTGATCCTCTATCTTCAGGGTTTTTTTCCCCTAAAAAACTTTTCTTGCATTCATACAGTCAAAAAAGCAATCAAAATGACTGCCCAAAGCTAGAGGCTGGCACAGTGGGCTGACTGCAGGTGCCACAGCTGTAACCTGCTGTATTTATGTGTTAAGTCAGTGCATGTTCAGAGCTGGTTTCTAGCTGTTCACGTTTACATCTGCAGGGCTCTGACCAGACCCTGGCTTGTATTTTGAGAGGGAATATTTTTGCACAGACTGACTCAGTAAAGTGTATCTGGTGTTAGGGCTGCCAGAAAGGTTTTATCTCAGATTTGCTCACTGTCCAGGGAAGCATAAACCCAACATCCACGGTACAACATTGCACTGCGGAAAGGACACTTTATGAGGTTCAAAGCATTATGCTTGCTTAAAAACACAGCTCCTGGTGTGACATGTTGCTGGTGAGAGCCACAATAATACCTGCAGACTGCACTGAAGCCAGGATTTTACTGAAGGCTCTGCTTGTGATTTTGTTGCTGAAGGAGTATCAATCACTTGTAATGAACCTGCAGCAGGATATAACAGAGTTCCAAGCCCATTACTTTCATAAAAGAATGGGCATCTATCTTTGCAATAAAAAAAAGTAAAATAAACTTCCAAATTCCAGACATGAAATTTTCTAATTAACTGATTAGGATCTAGCATGCTCACCAACTAAAAATCGTAATATTCTATTAATATCAGGTGGAAATTCCTTTCTTCCCTCTACTGTTTACCTCACAGTGGATAACTTTTTTTTTTTTTTTAACTTAAAAGCAAAAGGAATATTTTGCACTTATCCTACAAAGGATTTTTTTGTTAAGCTGATTTCTTGTATCCCATGAACAGTATTAGGCAACAAGATAATATGGATTTTCCTCTCTGAGACCCACAAGATAGGATTAAATAACTGCTCAGGGCCTGATCCTGTCCTGCATTTTTCAGGCTGTTCTGCCTGGTACTGAGGAGCTGAGAGGCCAGCGAGCCCCCACGGGGCAAATTCCAGCTCAGAGCCTCTGAGAAGCAGCCACTTTGCAGGCCTCCTACAGCCAGCATCACTCAGCTGCCTCGGCCAAGCAGGGTGCCAGAGCCCAGACTTCACCTGCAAACACCAATATTATTCAGAGCTCTGCTTGGAAGAAAAGTGACATTAATTTGCTTCGATATGCGCTGTTCTTTTGCTTAGGGAACTCGTGGAAATGTGGATTTTGACATCCTTCACATCCGCTGCCCTTTGCCTTCAAGCCTTTCACCAGTGCCAGAGGGATGGTCTGAAGAAAACCCCAGCACACAAACGGCCTCGCTGTCCATGTCATACGGAGAAACCCAGAATTGGGCTGGCAATTCTCAGCTTTGGCTTTGGATATTTAGCAAGTCAACCTTAGAGAGGATCAGAGGCACGTTAGGCCAGGATTAGGTGTTAGTGGGACTAGCTGAGGCACAGGGGAAGCTCACCCGGCTGCTGTGCAGATGCTTCAAGAAGAAGGAACCCCAGGGAGAACGGATTTGGAGATTAAGTTTGCCTGACATTTCCCATTTTTAGACACTGCTGTGACCTGATGCTTAGAACTTTGGTCTGAATCTTCCTTGACACAAAGGGAAAGGAATATTTTTGGCAAGGAAAAGAGAATGTGTGGATATTGTTATAAAGGGTGAGGATTACTGCAAATGATTGCTGCAATGAAGCAACTACATCTTCTGGGCAGATCCTGCTGTTGTGAGGTAGCTCCAAGAAATATTCCAGAAATTACAACAACAATAATTGTAAACACAAGAATACAAAATTGCAAAATAATTTAAAAATTATCACTACCAGCCCTACTAGGAGGCCTGTGTTTGCACCTGATTGGCAGCAGTCAGGAGCTGTCACACACTGAAAAACATTCAACAGGTAAGACAAGAAAACGTGCAAAAAAATTATCCTGAAAACTTTCTGAAGAACAAAATAATTCTTTTTGCGCCACAGTGTAGTTTTAGGTCAAAGTTTTGTAAGGAAACAAAGAGTGTAAAGGGATTTAGATCCCATTTATATGTAATGTCTGTCTTAACTCCTTTAGATAACTTTGAAAATTGTGCCATCAACTTCAGTCGGCCAAACACATCAACAAGGAATGGTCCCTAATTTGAGGAAATATTTCCAGTTCTATAAAAATTTGCTATTGATTTATGAAGACAGGATTTAATCCTTCCCTGTGTGTTTCTTTTTTTAGTTTCAGATGGTTACTGAGTGTGTGATGCATTTAATGCACTGACTGTGTTAGGTACTTTCAACACTCTTCTGTTTCTATGAAAATACAACCAAATGCAGTTTTAAAAAGTTCTAGGTGAATTTAAACATTTTCTTAAAAAGAAAATTTCATTATCTCTTGCTGTTTTTATAAGTGGAGAGGAAAAACTGGAATATATTTGTGTGTGTGAGTGAGTAGGAAGGGAGCAGCTATGCTTTGCAGATTGTGTGTGCTCGTTAGGATTTTATTTACACAGAGTTGTTTAAATTTGGACTTGTAATTTGTACTCACTGATTGGCATAACTGACAAATCCACTTATTTGTCCCTTTTCTATTTTTTTCCATATTTATTCAGAAAGCTGGCAGTTTCTTTTTTCACCTGATTTGTTAAGGTTCCTTCCCTGATCTACCAGTTTGCCCTGTAGTCACAGCAACTGAATCCTGCTGACAAAAGGAATTTCAATAACACTGAGAGAATTTTAGGAGTTTTGCTACTATTGCCATAATCCTCTCTCACAAGCAGAAGCATCTCCTGATGAGTCAGAACATGTCATGCTCCTACCTTGTCTCCTGATCAGGAGGAGATGTGCACACACTGCTGCCCTTCAGTTTGAGCCTGGCCAGCTGCAGAGAGAGAGCTGGCTCTGCTAGGTGCCTCTATGGGCTGCCCTAGGTCTCTGTGGCAATCTGTGACTTCCCTTCACACTAAAATCTGACATTCTAATCTGTAGAAGGTCGGCACAAGATGATTATTAGGTACTAGAAACAAACTGGGATGTGCTGAATGTTTTCTCTCATAATAATGTGAAGCTGCTGTTTGTTTTTAAATAAATAACATGTCTGTGAAACGTGGCTCCTGAATATATTCTCAGAAGTACTTCTGCTTTATTGTTCAGTGCTTCCTTAATTTTATTGTCAAAAGATTTTCCTTCCCACTGTTAATTTGCAGCTCTAGACTCCAGCTGAGTTCTCCCTGATTTAGCACCATCCTGGCTGACAAAGTCTCAAAACCAAAAAGTGCAACCCAGAGCTCTAAGCTGGGTGACTCAACTTTCCAGTACATCACCTCCAGCTATGTCCTCCTCACCCAGTGCTAGGCTGTCTCTCAGCAGACATTGTAATTTGCTTGTAAACTACTTACAGCACTTCCAAGGTACTTACTTTCTGAAATATATTTGTATTAAACTCAGCAAGTACACCTGACTTTGTGAAATGAAGGGACTGGGAGGTTCTGTTTCTCTAATCTGTCCTCTTATGGGAGTCATTCTGGATATGCAAAGGTCTGTCTTGAACTTTCATGTATCTTTTTCAGTAAATCTTTTATGAGGCAAGGTAGTATTCAAGAGGTGTATATGCACACCCTTGTATGGGTTTATTAAAGTGGCATCATTCTGTATATAGGTTCCTCTTCCTTCCTAACACCCTATTTTTCTTCTTGACTACAGCAGGGCACTGAAAATGTTCTTTTAAAGATTTATGCAAAGTGAATCCTGATTCCCTTGCAGATGGTGACAGTGGGGTGGGAGTCCAGCACTGTGTACAGGTACATGTAGATATTCCTTTATTTATGCATGTGGATATACAAATAGACTTTCATCACTGGCTATGTGCAATTGGCTTTTTATTCTCCAGTTTTGAATTTGCTGTCTTTTGTCCATTTTGTATCAAAAGATAGTTCTGAACACTTTCATTGGTGGTTTTAATTCCGACCACTCCAGACAATTTTGTATCATTAAAAAAGCCTGCTACCTCACTACTCACTTTTTTCCAGACCATTCACAAATATGTTGAACATCTGGATGCCTGCAGGATTTCATTAGCTATTACCTTCCACCATTTATCACTACTTTTTGTTACAAATCTTTTGAGCAGTTATTAATCCATAGAAGGATCTTCCCTCTTATCCCATTAAATCCTATCTACTTTAAATGATTCTGATAACTGACCTCATCAAAAGCTTTTTAGAAATCTAAGAACATTACATCAAGTATGTGACCTTTATCCACAGGCATATTTTCTGCTTTGAAGAACTTTATTACACTAGGAGACACAACTTCTCTCTGTGAAAGCCATTTCAACTCTATTTCTACCAATGTTTGAGACAGAAGTCAGACACACTAATCTCTGGTTCTCCAGACATGCAATGGATCCTTTAAAAACCAGGTGTCACATGAACCTCTCTCCCTTCCTCTGACCATGAGGCTGATTTCAATAACTTATTTAGGAGCTTCAAATCTGCGTTTGTTGGGGACTTCTTGGAGAACACTCTCTGTGCTGGAGATTTGTCACAATTTATTGTATTGACCCATTCTGTAATTTCCTCTGGTGCTGGGAAGAACCTACAGCTTATGGCTGGGAATTCATGTGCAAGGGAAGAAATGTGGTTTGAATTTCCTCAAGCAGTTGAAGGAATGGGATGTGGATCTCTTTCTTCCAGCATGGGAGCCTTGATCCCTGTTAATTACTGGTGCGTGTATACACATCTTGTGTTCTGCTGATTCTTACTAGATCAAACCCCTTTTGAGGTGAATAAGCTGAGGAATGGCTGTTTTACAGTTTTGGCACAAGCTAAACATCCTGTGAAGGCTGAGATGAGTCTGACTGAGCACAGATACAGAAGCTCAGCTGTTTAGGAACTTGGATGTTAAGAGAGAAGCGTCTGTAGAATTTAGGAGCTGTACACTCAAGTTCTACTGGTGCTATCTGCATATCTGACATTTTATTTCTATACCTACAGTAAGCAAAGAGGAGTGAACTTATTCATTGCAAAGGCTTTTTTTTTTTTTAAGTAGAAAAATAATTCTAGTAAGAATGTGTTTTGGTAAAGCCCATGAGAGTGGAGTAATGACATTTCCATCATTAATATACTACTCAAACAGGACTCTTACCTGGAACTTCAGTGTTACAAGGAAACACAGCAGTCACTCATTTCTGCAAGTTTGCATGTCAGACTCTTGTTGAAATCTGGCCCTTGGATTTACAGTGCTTCACTACCAAGTGCAAATAAAAGGAGCAGCACATCCTGGCTTTGGGTGATGGAGCAGTGTCCAGATGTTGCAGATTATGTAAAGGAAGCACACAGTCATTGTCAGACTGGGCAAACACCAACATCCAACAGGTTTTCAGTAAACCAATAAAAGGTGAAGAAATAGAACAGGTACCCCCAGTTCTGGAGCTGCAAAACAGTACCTACACTACAGCATGGTACATACCAAAATCAAATCCCTTGGACTTTTCCTATAATTCCTGTCTCTATGTAATCAGGTGTTCAAGTAAAGGATTTCTTTTTCCTTAAATGTTTCATTTCATTTCTTAGGAAGTCGAATATTTTCAAGGTTATATCCAGGAACTCCACGCTTTGGACACAAGTTGTTTAAGCAAACAGAAGTCACAGAGTGACTCTGTTTTATTTAAGAGGCACTGTGGGCCAGCCTGTCCAGCCCAGCCAGACAGGGGATCCCGCTGGGACGGCCGTGGAGTGACGCGCCTGCCTGCTGCACAATTCCCACTGTGCTCTCCACTCTGTCAGCCCAATGCAGATGGACAACCCCTGCACTTTGCAAGTGTGCAAATGGCTCCAGACCACCGAAGGTGACATTGTCAAATGTATTATTTCACTCTTGATCTTAATGTACATGTAAGAATGTCTCTTTACATGTATGCTTTAAACAGCTTAATCTGAGAGGCAGCTTGTAACAGCAGCTTTCATGGTCTCTTGCTACTACTGTTTGTAGTTTTACTAACCATGAGCAGTGTAATGATCTGATAAGACAGCATTATATTTTGTAATATAGAATCAGGACATATTTGCAATAATGGATATTAATAACAAAAGATTGTGACCTAGGTTTTCAAAAGCAGCCAGCATCGTTTACCGTCACCTAAATTCTACTTGGTTTCCTGAGGAACTGAAATATCATTTCTCCCATAACAACCTTTGCAGAGTTTTCCTCTGCCCTCCAAGCCTGGATGACTGACCTTTTCCCATGGAGCACTGAAGCGGGGAAAATTACTTCATGTCATCCAACTGGTGAGGTTCACAATAGCCCATGTTGGCAGAGTTTTTCAGAGCACTATGACTTAACACAGGGAAAGGTGACATCAGGGGGTGAGGTGAGGATGCTGACAGAGGGAAGAGAAGTTCTGTGACTAGTAGCAGGACTTTTATTGTCATCACAATAAATCCTACTCAGAGGAAATACAAACTCCATAACTGCAGATGTTCATCTCTTAATCCCAAAACCTAAAGGGAGGGAATCTAGCTGGTACTTCACACATGTGGTGAAGTCTCAACAGTTGCTGAAAAACGTGGGGAGTCTCAAAGTGCCAACACTTCACAGCTTCCTCTCTGAGCAGAATGAATCACGTGCTGGGTGCATTTACCTTGCAGTGAATTATCAATGATTTAAAGAGATAGGAGACACCCAAAGCAAGAATGAAAGCAAGCAAAGTCCTGAAGAGCCGAGGAGAAGAATGAAACAAGCAATGAGATATTTTTGCTGAGGAACATAAAATAATAGTGCTTGAAAAGATTGACTCAGACTAAGCTTGCAGTGTAATACAGGGCAGTGTGCTGTGGAGAGAGACAGGAAAATGCCCATGTGACTGTGGAGCCCTCTGGACTGCTGCTGCATTCCCCACTGTGCTGTAAGATGTGTGCAGACAGGTGACTGTGCAGAAAACCATGTACATCTTTGGGAAAATGGTGTATTGATGTTTCTCCCTAGATCAGTAGGGCTTTCTTTTCATGCAGCACAGAAACTTAGAAACCCATGTGTAAAGACAGATCTTTGTTCATCTCCTGTCCCAAACCAGGGGCAGACTTTCTATAATGTTTTGTCATGAGAAATATCCTGGGGAACAAAAGAACTCAAATGCTACTCATAAAAAGCCCCTTCTGCTTTGCATATACAGCTTAATTTCCATTTGACACACTGTAAAGTGCAGGTCATGATAGAATACTGGAAATGCCACCTCAAATTTTACAGTAACTAGTGGAAATCTGATTTCAACCTGTATGCAAACCCCTGAAACCCCTGCTCATGCACTGGTGTTTGCATCAGTGTGCTTGTGTGCTATGGAGGAAGGTAGAAGATACTTTTTTGCATGATTCTAGAAAGGTAGAACCAGCTCAACACTCACAGGTAATGGGGAAGCAAGCTGGGAAAATAAATAGAGAAAAAGAAAAAAAGACAGAAATACACAGAGACATGAACAAAGATAAATACTGGTAACTGAACAGTCTGATTTTGAAGTGGTGAGCCACCAGCACAGTTAGGAACACCACTGCATGATCTGCAGTTTCTTAGACTAGGGCAGAAAATATTGATTTAGACCAAGGCAGAAAATATTGATTTAGCCTAAAGAGTGTTAAAGGCAGAAGGTATGAAGTTCCTGAAAAGACAACCTGTCTTTTCCTCTTCAAATCTTGCCCTAAAAGTCTTAACATTTGTTATCTTTTATTTTTTTTTTTTTTAATCTTGACCTTGCTGCATTCCAGGGACTCTTAGTGATGGATTAAGGGCATGTTTAGCTGTGACCAATCTGTTATAGCTGAACTCCTGAGTCATCTGCAGTCTCCTGACTAGTGTGAATTGATGCTTGCCAAATGTCTCTCTCTGTAGCTTGTATTTGCTCCACATTAGGTTTGTTTCTTAAACTTCAAGAGAGTTGGTTTTTTTTCCCTGTGAACACTTGCTTATTTTCCTGAACAATTTCAGAATTTTTATTGACCAAAATTACAATAAGAGACACAGCAGGATTGTTTTCCTCTCTCTTTCTCTCTCTTTTCTTTTTAACAGTTTTTGCAACTGTGATTTTATCTTCAACTCATTTAATCTGGCTTGCATGTTGAAACACAAATTTAATCCACTTTGCTTCCCCCATTCTCCTAAGAAGAAGTACACTACAACTTTGATGAGCTAGAAAACTCCTATAAATTTGTAGAGGATCTACGAATTTATGGTCATATAATAATTTGAAGAGAGAAATTGCATGCTGGGTTAGTTTCCTAACCCCAAGGGGATTTTCTCCCACATGGATCCAGGTACTTTTTGAGCTTGGGAGGAAACCAGTGGAGTTCCCCTGTGTGTCATTGCTCTGATGTAGGTGCATTATTTCCCAAGAAACAGGAACTGTATTCCTGGCCAGCCAGTGTGAGTGTGTTTGTGGAAAAAAAGTCCCTTCAATATCTTCAATTTCCACTTATGAAGACCATTCAATTTTCCTTATAAAACTAGACTTCCACAAATTTTAGCACAGTGCTGCTGACCAGCCTTACTTTCAGCAAAGCTTAGGAAAGCAGCAGCCCTGAGATCAGGCTCAAAATTCCTTGTGGAATGGCATGAAACACAGTGTACTCTGTGCCTTAATACAGGTGAAATAAAAAAAGAGTTAACATTTATTAAAACTTGAATGCAACTGATTGTCCAACCCTTAGAGGGGTGAAAATGTGTGTTTTCACATTTTTCAGTAAATAACTGTTGCCACTGTAACTCCAAACACTGCTAACACTCTAAAAAGAGAAATCCAAACTCCCTTTTTGTCAATGGATGATTTACCCACATTTTAAAGAATTTGTGAATTGACATGTATGTATGTCTGTACTTGCCTGTACTAGATAATGGTTACCACATAAATAAAAGCTTCAGTGGAATCAATCTGAAAATATTCGTGTGTTTAAGATTAGCTAACAGCTGAAGAAATAACAAATCCATTAAAAAAGTCTTGTTCTTTACTTTCACTCTTGTATTTTCATTTGTCTTAGTGAAAAATTGCCAACTCATGACGAAAATAATAAAAATTCTTATAGGACGCTCACATGTTTTCCTGATTTCATCGCCGTTTCCACCCAACTTCTCAGACCCAAGCCTTGAGGACGGAAAGTATCAGAAATACTTGAATTCCCGGATTTCAGACGGTTCGCAGCTGTTCCCATTCCCCTTTCCTGGATCGCCAATGACATCTAGCGGCCACCTCGGGTCCGTCACACAGCTACAAAAGAAATTTAAAAATAAAAGGTTGTGGCGGGGAGCGGAGGGGGTAGGAGAGAATTCGTACGTATTTGTTTCCACCAAATACTTGCAGGCAACCCTTCCAGGGCTAAGGAAAGCTTTCCCTGCGCTTTCCCATCCCAACCTGGCCACAACGACTCTCCCCAAACTGCAGTTCCCATGTGAAATTTCACTCAGTGAAAACAGATATCAAAGCAACTCATACCCTCTGAATTTGGGACAATACACGGAGTTTGGGACAGTGCAGCTCCGTCGTTCACAACCAAGTGGGGCAAACTCCTGGTGATCAAACTTTGTCTTACTGAGGAACAACCCTGCCCCTACAGAGGCAAGAGAAGAACAAACTGAGGACTGTCAGCTCCCAGCTGAGACCAAACATTCCTCACTGAGGAGATTTCCAAGTCTTCTACAAAAGCCATAGGAACTCCAAGGGGAAGGAGGCAGGCAAAAGAGAAAGGGAAGGGGGAACAGAGCAGCTAATTGTAGGAGAGATGTCTGCTTCACTTAGAATTATCCTACTGATACTGCCAAGAGCCTCTCCTGCCTCTGACAGTGCTGGGCAGTGACTCAAGTGTGATGCTGTGATAAGCACAGATGGAGGGGCCATATCAGGGCCAGTGGCTTGCTCTAAAGCCCTTTACTCTTTTACTGGGAATAAAAGTTAGAAGCAGAACCCCTGTAATTTATCTCTGCTGTTCCATCTGAACATCTGTCTACTTCCTCTCTGGGTGGCAGAATCAAATTTCTGGCGGAAATAATTCCCTTCCCCTGCCTGTGGATGCCCCTGCTGGGACCCCTCAGTGCCTGGGACCTGTGTGGGGAGCCCTGGCAGCAAAGCAAGGCTGACCCAGGCTCCCAGGGGTGCTCCCTGGAGCCAGCCTTCCCAGGGCTCCTCTGGCTCACTGCTCTGCATCTGCCCCATCTGAGCTGCTCCAAGGATGCTGAGCTTGGACATCAAGCCCTTTTCTGGGCACCCCCTGGAGGGAGCCTCTCTCTTGTCCCATTTTGTCACAGTCACAGGACATAAGAGTTGTAGACAAAAGTATGAGAGGGGGAAAATAAACTGGGTAACCCCTTCAAGACACCAAATATACTGGCTCAAAGTTTGTTGATTAGGGTCTCTAGGAAAATATTGCTTTGACTGAAAGTGAATAATTTTTATTCAATTTTGACCGCAAAATAATTTTTAAAAGTCATATATAATTTCTAAATGTTGCAGCACTAAAGGCAAAAAAGTTCCCAATTTTTTAAAATTACAACCTATTGGATAATGTGGACTTTAAATTTTCAGTTGGGATGAAAGAAATTTTTCAGAATATCATATTTTTCCATGAACTAGGAAACAGTAGTTTCACCTGGACTTTGCAGAAACTAATTGGGATTCAAACAGCTGTTTTGGATTGCTTTGTTTTGCTATTATAGGTAGCAGCTCCATTGAATAGCCTGAGTGCATTCCTCACAACCAAGCTGAGAACACCAGATGAGATTCAGAACCATTTTCTTCTAGAACATCTTATAGAACACATATATGCAGAAAGGAAAAAGGAAATATTACCTTAATATATAGATTTAAGGGAGCTCTTTGAAGAGATCCAAGAACTGCTATTTAATTTTAAACCCTGGAAGTCTGATAGGATCATTTTTATGTGCCCAGCCCAGCAATGATCACTAACCTAAATGATGACCAAAGGACAGCAATTCTTTACTGGGTCATGTATTACCCCTACCAAATGCTGTTAAAGTAAAACAGTGGAACATTGAGATCATCCATCATCATTAGCTCATGTACAACTTGCAAACTGCTGAGAGAGAATTGCTCTGATCCTTCCCAGCATGACTTAAATGTTCAGAGCAAGTTCCTCTAATATATGTGCCCTTAGATAAGCAGTAAAAAGGGAATTTTAGACTGGAAAGTGCTTCTACTTCTAAACAATCAGCATCAGCATCTCTCCACAGCAGTTAAATAAGCAGCAGTAGAGTTCTTTGGGATCTCTGGCCAGGAGCAAATTGTGCTCCAGTTCTCCTGTAAGGCTGCCTCTTAGTTATATTTATACTTTTTGTGTTACTCCATCTCCTGTTCCTAGCCCTTCAAAATGCTTTTATTAGTAGCAACTTCAACCAATCCTCCAATCAAAGTATGAGGATAACATTTTTAAATTTCTCAACAAATTTATGAGTTGGAAATGATAATATTTTTAGACAAGAGGTAAAAATGGAGGAAAACGTGATCAGACAAAATGAGCCCTGGGCAAAAAAGAAATTAGAGTTGAAATAATCTACTCCAGTTCTGTACAACTGTAACTTGCTGCTGCATATAAAGAGGGGTCTCGCAGAGCAGGCTGGACAGGAGTCAACACTCTGGAGGTGGCACTGCAATCTCTGTTAGTAGAGTGAAACACACTACACTTGGAGGCAGCTTCTGGAGGATGACTAACCTATTGAGAAAGAGAATTTTGGGTTACAGATTGAGTTCAGTTTTGATTCTGATCGATCCTAAATTTTTATTGGGATTTTTTTCCCATTACTTGTCCTGCCACAGACCCAGAGAATGGGTTATTCCATTTTTTCCCTTCAATAGGTTTTCTCTATTTGTCTTCATGTGTCTCAGTTCTCCTCTCATCTTTCTTTCTTTCTTCAGGCTTTCTAATCTCAGCTCCTGTCCTGATTTTTTCTGGGATCCCTCCAGCCTTTCTGAGTCTGTTTTCATGCTTCTGAGTGAATTCTTAGTGTTCTCACCAAATTTGTTTTCAAATAGGTCTCATTCAGCACAGAAAGCCAGAAAGAGAATTCCAGCAAGGAGCAGAGAAGAGCACTCCCTGTACTCCAGGCTTGTATTTATACACCTTGACGTGGTGGTGCAGCAGGATGTTGAAAATCAGCTTTGCCCTGTGTGGTATCTTCATCCCACACATTCTTTTCCAGACAGTGTTGCCAATCAATTCCCATCTCTCTCTGCTTTGCTGGGGTCACACTGGGTTCCAACCCTGGCTTCCAGCATCCTAAAGAACTGCAAATTTTGTGCCATCTGTAATAGACAGGCTTGTGCAACCAGACAGGAGACATTTTGACATTAAGCTGCTGAGAGCTACTCAAATATTTTCCCTGACAAGTTTCATATCCACCCATGGAAGTTCTATCAAGGCAAAAGTTTCCTTGGCTTTTTTTAGAAAAACATCATGCAGTCCTCCCACTGAAGTTCACTACACTCAGAAGATATCACATCTACTGCCTCTTCATCCATAAGTCTTGCTGTTCTGCCATTAAAGCAAAGCAAATTGAGTTACTAAGAAATTTTTTAAAAAATAATTGCTTATACAGAAGCTGTTAAGACTCAAATAGTGGGAGGAAAGGAAAATTTAGGAAGCCATATCCAAAACTCTTAGTGGGGTAGCCAACACTTGAAATCACATAAAAATAACAGCAGATATGTTAAGTACATTGCATAGTGCTAGTTCTCACATCACACCTCCCTACACTTGTTAACCTGGATGACAAGGGGATGGACATTTATTTCTATCTGTATTCCTAGCCAGAGCTTAGCTAGTGCAGTTTCTGGTTATTTGTACTATACTTACACTTTACTGAGTGTTTACCCTTAATAAGAGTTCATTTTCAAGAAGGACTTCAGAGCCCAGACTGACTCAGCTCAATTAACTTATGGATGGAGCCTGTAAGGACTTTAATCCATCAGGCAGACAATCACCCATTAGAATTGCAAAAAGTGCTGGGAGCCTTCTGCAGCAGCTGCAGCAACGTGATGGGGCAAGGCCAGTCTGCTTTGTATGCATGAACCAGCAGAAAATGGCTTAAGTTAACAGAACCCTTTGAAATGTTATTGTTGAATGCATGGAACACTGGAATCTACATATATACATAAGGACAAGAAGCTGACAAAAAAAATGTCATCCTTCACATTGCTTGTACTTTTGCTTACAATTTTTGTGACTAACTGAAGGGTTGAGGACTGGTTTTACATAGAAATGGTGAGATCTTGATCAAGGGGAATCACAGAATCATAGAACTGTTTAGCTTGGAAAAGACCTTTAAAATCATTGAGCCCTATCATTAAATTATACATCCTTACAACACAGCTGAAATTACAATCCAGAATGCAGCTAACAGCAGAAATAGCAAGAGGTGATCAAGAATGTGCCCTGCTTTCAGCTGGGATAGAGTTAATTTTCTTCCTAGTAGCAGGTACAGTGCTGTGGTTTTGATTCAGTATAAAAATAATACTATTATTATCGTCATTTTTTACATAATTTCAAAAATTAAACTGTATCTCAGCCCACAAGTTTTACCTTTTTCTGATTCTCCTCCCCATCCCACTGGGGGTGTGGAATAGCAAGTGGCTCAATGATGCTTTGTTGCTGTCTGGAGTTAGACTCTGACAGAAGGTGAAGAAAAGTGGTAAGAGCAGAGGTTTTCTATATTCAATTAGATGAGACTTTTAGAACAGCAGATGGCTCCGAACACATTTAGTTCAGCATGACAAAGAAGTTATTATCCATGTGAAAAATAAAAATCCAGAATCTGAAACCCAGAATTTCTTCTCTCTATACTACCATAAGCATCTTTATAAGGGGCCAAGGAAGGATAAACTGCTTTTAAATTGAAAAGGCAACACAAAAAATCTGGCTCTCCAAGGAAAAGTAAAATAATAAACTCCAGAAAAGGACAAATACAAGAACACTGTGTTCAGCTCTGGAGACTACAGAGTTAGAAGGACATGGACCTGTCGGAGAGTGTCCAGAGGAGGGACACAAAGAGGCTCAGAGGGCCTGAAGCACCTCTCCTATGAAGACAGGCCAAGAGAGTCAGGGTTGCTCAGCCTAGAGAAGAAAAGACTGGAGAGAACTTACAGCAGCCTTTCAGTATCTAAAGGGTCTACAGAGAGCTGGAGAGGGGCTTTTAGCAAGGGCATGGAGTGGCAAGATGTGGGGAATGGCTGTAAATGGAAAGAGGGGAGGTTTAGATTGAATGTTAAGAAAATATTCTTCACTGTGAGGACACTGAGGCCCTGNCACATCTACTGCCTCTTCATCCATAAGTCTTGCTGTTCTGCCATTAAAGCAAAGCAAATTGAGTTACTAAGAAATTTTTTAAAAAATAATTGCTTATACAGAAGCTGTTAAGACTCAAATAGTGGGAGGAAAGGAAAATTTAGGAAGCCATATCCAAAACTCTTAGTGGGGTAGCCAACACTTGAAATCACATAAAAATAACAGCAGATATGTTAAGTACATTGCATAGTGCTAGTTCTCACATCACACCTCCCTACACTTGTTAACCTGGATGACAAGGGGATGGACATTTATTTCTATCTGTATTCCTAGCCAGAGCTTAGCTAGTGCAGTTTCTGGTTATTTGTACTATACTTACACTTTACTGAGTGTTTACCCTTAATAAGAGTTCATTTTCAAGAAGGACTTCAGAGCCCAGACTGACTCAGCTCAATTAACTTATGGATGGAGCCTGTAAGGACTTTAATCCATCAGGCAGACAATCACCCATTAGAATTGCAAAAAGTGCTGGGAGCCTTCTGCAGCAGCTGCAGCAACGTGATGGGGCAAGGCCAGTCTGCTTTGTATGCATGAACCAGCAGAAAATGGCTTAAGTTAACAGAACCCTTTGAAATGTTATTGTTGAATGCATGGAACACTGGAATCTACATATATACATAAGGACAAGAAGCTGACAAAAAAAATGTCATCCTTCACATTGCTTGTACTTTTGCTTACAATTTTTGTGACTAACTGAAGGGTTGAGGACTGGTTTTACATAGAAATGGTGAGATCTTGATCAAGGGGAATCACAGAATCATAGAACTGTTTAGCTTGGAAAAGACCTTTAAAATCATTGAGCCCTATCATTAAATTATACATCCTTACAACACAGCTGAAATTACAATCCAGAATGCAGCTAACAGCAGAAATAGCAAGAGGTGATCAAGAATGTGCCCTGCTTTCAGCTGGGATAGAGTTAATTTTCTTCCTAGTAGCAGGTACAGTGCTGTGGTTTTGATTCAGTATAAAAATAATACTATTATTATCGTCATTTTTTACATAATTTCAAAAATTAAACTGTATCTCAGCCCACAAGTTTTACCTTTTTCTGATTCTCCTCCCCATCCCACTGGGGGTGTGGAATAGCAAGTGGCTCAATGATGCTTTGTTGCTGTCTGGAGTTAGACTCTGACAGAAGGTGAAGAAAAGTGGTAAGAGCAGAGGTTTTCTATATTCAATTAGATGAGACTTTTAGAACAGCAGATGGCTCCGAACACATTTAGTTCAGCATGACAAAGAAGTTATTATCCATGTGAAAAATAAAAATCCAGAATCTGAAACCCAGAATTTCTTCTCTCTATACTACCATAAGCATCTTTATAAGGGGCCAAGGAAGGATAAACTGCTTTTAAATTGAAAAGGCAACACAAAAAATCTGGCTCTCCAAGGAAAAGTAAAATAATAAACTCCAGAAAAGGACAAATACAAGAACACTGTGTTCAGCTCTGGAGACTACAGAGTTAGAAGGACATGGACCTGTTGGAGAGTGTCCAGAGGAGGGACACAAAGAGGCTCAGAGGGCCTGAAGCACCTCTCCTATGAAGACAGGCCAAGAGAGTCAGGGTTGCTCAGCCTAGAGAAGAAAAGACTGGAGAGAACTTACAGCAGCCTTTCAGTATCTAAAGGGTCTACAGAGAGCTGGAGAGGGGCTTTTAGCAAGGGCATGGAGTGGCAAGATGTGGGGAATGGCTGTAAATGGAAAGAGGGGAGGTTTAGATTGAATGTTAAGAAAATATTCTTCACTGTGAGGACACTGAGGCCCTGGCACAGGCTGCCCAGAGAAGCTGTGGGTGCCCCATCCCTGGAAGTGTCAAGGAAAGGTTGGAGGGCCTTGGAGCAACCTGTGGAATGTGATCAAGTGGAATGTGTCCCTGCCCATGGCAGGGGAGGTTGAACTAAATGATCTCCACCATTCCTTCCAACCCAAACCATTCTAGGATTCTATGAACAGAGCAAAAGCCAAGCAATCTCTGATGAGGAGTCTGATGGTGACCCTCTGGCAGCTGTGTCACACAGTGCCACCCCCAGAGCAGCACAGGGCCAGTGGCACCCATAGTGGGCCTGTCTCTAAGAGGCAGTGACCACAGAGCAGAGCAATCATTTCCTGCANTCAGCTCAATTAACTTATGGATGGAGCCTGTAAGGACTTTAATCCATCAGGCAGACAATCACCCATTAGAATTGCAAAAAGTGCTGGGAGCCTTCTGCAGCAGCTGCAGCAACGTGATGGGGCAAGGCCAGTCTGCTTTGTATGCATGAACCAGCAGAAAATGGCTTAAGTTAACAGAACCCTTTGAAATGTTATTGTTGAATGCATGGAACACTGGAATCTACATATATACATAAGGACAAGAAGCTGACAAAAAAAATGTCATCCTTCACATTGCTTGTACTTTTGCTTACAATTTTTGTGACTAACTGAAGGGTTGAGGACTGGTTTTACATAGAAATGGTGAGATCTTGATCAAGGGGAATCACAGAATCATAGAACTGTTTAGCTTGGAAAAGACCTTTAAAATCATTGAGCCCTATCATTAAATTATACATCCTTACAACACAGCTGAAATTACAATCCAGAATGCAGCTAACAGCAGAAATAGCAAGAGGTGATCAAGAATGTGCCCTGCTTTCAGCTGGGATAGAGTTAATTTTCTTCCTAGTAGCAGGTACAGTGCTGTGGTTTTGATTCAGTATAAAAATAATACTATTATTATCGTCATTTTTTACATAATTTCAAAAATTAAACTGTATCTCAGCCCACAAGTTTTACCTTTTTCTGATTCTCCTCCCCATCCCACTGGGGGTGTGGAATAGCAAGTGGCTCAATGATGCTTTGTTGCTGTCTGGAGTTAGACTCTGACAGAAGGTGAAGAAAAGTGGTAAGAGCAGAGGTTTTCTATATTCAATTAGATGAGACTTTTAGAACAGCAGATGGCTCCGAACACATTTAGTTCAGCATGACAAAGAAGTTATTATCCATGTGAAAAATAAAAATCCAGAATCTGAAACCCAGAATTTCTTCTCTCTATACTACCATAAGCATCTTTATAAGGGGCCAAGGAAGGATAAACTGCTTTTAAATTGAAAAGGCAACACAAAAAATCTGGCTCTCCAAGGAAAAGTAAAATAATAAACTCCAGAAAAGGACAAATACAAGAACACTGTGTTCAGCTCTGGAGACTACAGAGTTAGAAGGACATGGACCTGTTGGAGAGTGTCCAGAGGAGGGACACAAAGAGGCTCAGAGGGCCTGAAGCACCTCTCCTATGAAGACAGGCCAAGAGAGTCAGGGTTGCTCAGCCTAGAGAAGAAAAGACTGGAGAGAACTTACAGCAGCCTTTCAGTATCTAAAGGGTCTACAGAGAGCTGGAGAGGGGCTTTTAGCAAGGGCATGGAGTGGCAAGATGTGGGGAATGGCTGTAAATGGAAAGAGGGGAGGTTTAGATTGAATGTTAAGAAAATATTCTTCACTGTGAGGACACTGAGGCCCTGGCACAGGCTGCCCAGAGAAGCTGTGGGTGCCCCATCCCTGGAAGTGTCAAGGAAAGGTTGGAGGGCCTTGGAGCAACCTGTGGAATGTGATCAAGTGGAATGTGTCCCTGCCCATGGCAGGGGAGGTTGAACTAAATGATCTCCACCATTCCTTCCAACCCAAACCATTCTAGGATTCTATGAACAGAGCAAAAGCCAAGCAATCTCTGATGAGGAGTCTGATGGTGACCCTCTGGCAGCTGTGTCACACAGTGCCACCCCCAGAGCAGCACAGGGCCAGTGGCACCCATAGTGGGCCTGTCTCTAAGAGGCAGTGACCACAGAGCAGAGCAATCATTTCCTGCAGCTAAGAAAAGAGCCTTTGGTGCCCAGCACAGGCCCAGGCCCCCACAGAATGTCCTTGGATGGGACTGCACAGAGGTGCAGAGAATGAAGAGCTGAAGGAGTTGTGCACAGAGATGCTTTGCAGAGTGCATTTGGTGGAAATCCTCTGGATTATTGTTTCTTTTGGCCTTAGACAAACCAGAATTTTCCGTTTCTTCTTGCTGAAAATGCACATGTCCTTAATAAGCAGACAGAGCATTTGGTTTAACATCACTTTTAGATTTCTTTGTTTTTTCTCTTTTGTTTGTAAATCAGTTTGAAATATGCTAAACCCCAGCAATTTCTAGTCTTTTTCTCTCTGCAGAATTACAGGCTTGTGATGGGAAAGATTTCACTGACACCTACTTAAAGACTTTCAGTGAAGAAAGCAATTAAGTTGGTGACATGAATTTTTTTTACAGGATTCTTCTGAGCAATTAAAAAGGTAAGTTTGATCTGCCCAGACAGGAGCATTTCCATTTAATTTCCATTTAATTAAAGATCAGCTCTATTGACTTTAAAAATTTTAGAGTCCAAGAGATTGTTGAAGGATTATACATGCTCTCCAGGGAGTAAATTGAACAGTAGGTCAGAAAACTCAGTATATTTAGGTTTACATAGGTTGCTTTATAAATGATTCTCTTCTTCCTTAAGGAGAAAGCAGAATACACAACCCTGTTGATAGTGAAAACACAAACTTTGCTGCTACCTATTTCTACTCAAGCATGGTCTGACAAACCATTCTAGAAAGTCCTTGAGAAGGGGTTGTTGAATGTTGAAAGCTACAGTAATATTTACATGGATTTCCCACCTTTGCATCAGAACCTATCTCCAAGAAGACAAGCTGCAGATAAACACCTAAAACTGAATGTCTAATCCCATGCAGTTGCTGTCAAACTGGCAGTCACTGTCACCCCTGACATCCTCTTCTAAGGGAGGAACAAAGGTAAGCACAGAGTAATTTCCTAAAAAGTACTTTTTCACCTTGGCATTGAAACTATGCCAAACTTTCAGCATTCAGACCTGCTCAGATTCTGCTTAAGAAGTCACTTGTGCCAAAGGAAGACTTGGGAATCTTCAGGAGGGTGCAGAACCTGCTGCTGTGCCCCTACACATCCCCTTTGCCAGAGGTGCAGCACCAAACAAAAGCCACAGTCCCACCGAGGTCAGAGGTGTCAGCAAAAGGCTGCAAAACCTTTGGCTTAAGATACCAACAACAGTGGGTGGAGGTGTAAGGAAGCTCTTCCTGGACTCCAGGACCTGTTACATAAAACAAAAAAATTCTTTAACCACCACTCTTTTTCAGTAACTCACACGTGCTGCAGTCTCAGCAATGCCTCTGTGTTTCCCTGCAGGAGCGACATAAATACAAAATCCATCTGTTAAACGCAGTCCTTGCTAATTGTTCAGCTCTACCATGCCAGGATATATTCCTGCTTTGACAGAGGCTTTAACTAGAAGACATTTTTGCCAAACAATAGTCTGCAATTCAATATTGTAAGCAAGCAGTCCTGTTTATGTTTCCAGACAGATTGGTGACACTCTCAGACAGGGTGAGGAAAGCGAGTCTCTGCCTCGACAGCTACAGAGTTGCTGTAGGTTCCTTTTCGTGCTTTCTGAGACTTCAGCAGGAGGTTTTCTGGCTCCCAGAGGCAGTGTATTACATACTTAATTCTTTGTTAAAAAGCTCTGTGCTTTTTCTGGCTCTTCTTGCCAGCTCATGAAAAGCAGAGTGCAGTGGTGAGGGCGTTCACTCAGGCTTTTCAATGTGACAAAACTGCAGTGTGACTGCAAAACAATACAATTTATCCTCCAGATTACACAAGCCCCTGTATGAACAGCGATTTGCCATGTGAAATATTACAATGAATGAAATTGCACATCATTCCAAATGCATTTACCCATTTTATTGTTTTCTTCAAAGAGAAGTTAACAAATAAAAATTGTGCACATCACCAGTTCTTTCACAATGAAAGTAGCTGTATCATCTTTAGCCAGTATTTCTGAAATGAAAAAAAAACTTACATAATTTTAAGGGTTCCATTATAAAGGGTCAGAGCTTAAGAAATAAATCTCCAAACACCTATACATGTCCCTAGCAAAGTTTTTGAAGATTGGGATAGTTGTTTCATGTGTCACATTTCAGACAATTGATCAACAGAGGGCAGCAAATTCCTTGCAAAACACAGGAGTTTCATAGATTTGGGAGATCAGTTTAAATGAAGTGTAGCAGTGATTATATTTCTTAGATTCAAAAAAAGCTAATAAAGAAATACATGATTTACAAAGTGTCCACTGTTAACTCAGCAATTCTTCAGAGCTCTGTGCGTCAGCTGATGAAATATAAAAGCTCCAAGTCAACAGAGCACTTCCCAACATCCTAAATTTCTGCTTAATGAAATTTCAGCTTGATAAAGTGTCTGCTTCACTTGAAGCATAGACTCATGAAACTTAAACAAAGGATGGGAGGAGTTTTCAGTTCTGAGAAATATTAATCTTCTTGCAGTGTTTTTGGACTCTGCTGAGAAACCTCTCCCTCCCAGCCTCCACACAAGATCCCTTCTCCAGCTCAGCCTCAGCAGTTTCTTAAATGGCAATTTCCCTGCCACTGGCTACACCCAAGGCTTCTGTCCCTGAGGTCTTATGCTGGGCAGGGGGAAATATTTTACACGAAATTCTATAGGAAACCATAATAACTAAAACTCAGTTTCAAGTGGAGTTCCTGGGGTTGGATTCTCAGTATCCAATGTAATGCAAATTGAAGATTTCCCTGTAGCTGGAAAGTCCCAAATACTGCTTCTTTGGTGTGTACTAGGGGAAGACTTCCTGATGCATTCTCTCACTCAGTAGAAATGACAACAGCTGGGTTTGCTTTTGTTTTCTTTTCTTCTATCCAGTTTGCCTACTTAAATGAAAATTAGAGAAAATTAAAACTTTTGAATCCTTAGCATTTAGTCAAAATCTGCTGAAATTAGACAGCATGTTTAACCAAAACATCCCAAACTCATTTTCTAAAGGGTGGGAGATAGGAATGGTGGAATTGCGGAAGGTGTAAAATTAATTTTATTTTGGAAAAAAAAGTCTTTAAAGACTTTTACACAATAATAATTTTTTTTTTCATGGGGAAATAAGTTTGTATTTAAGAGGTATTAAACTTTTTTAGGTGGAGGTTTCAGGAACATAACTGATATCCTTGGAAAACTGTGGGGTTTTTTTTGTTCTACCTGAGATAGTAGAAATTCTTTGAGAAAAACAAACTAACAAAACCTTTCCAATGAGGTAAGTTTACCTCTTTATTGAATTGTATTTATTTGGGACAACATTGTATTAATAATTTGATATTTATCTACTGCCCCTTTTTCCTCTGCTGCTTGATAAAAGTGAAGTTTGATTTCACAACACCTCAGAAAAATTGTTACCTGCTAGTGTAACAAGTTTGAATTTTCCCATCAGAACAGAAGAAAATGCATTGTATAGAAAGACTTAAGAGACTCATTTGCTACTCAAGGGGATAGAAGTAAAAATATATATAAGTACAAAAATATACTCTATGTTTTAAACCAAGAATAACTTATACAAGGAGAGTTCTCTGCTCAGTTATTTATAATCCACCCTTCCTCTCACCAAGCCATTAGATATCTGTAAGATAGGCAGTGAAAGAGCAGACTTTGGATTTATTTAGGCACCTTAATGTAATGAAAGCCTTTCCTTGAAGGTGTGTGCTTACTCATTGCTATTGCTTAAGCTTCTGTCTTTATATTGGATTGTTTTTATGACAGTAACACAGAATTCAAGATCAGAACATTGAAAATAGTAGATCCATCTGTATTTGAACAGCAGCTCAAGGGGAATAAAAAAGCAATAAACCTAAGTACTTCTATCTTTGGCAGGTGATATTTTTTCTTCCTTCATTAGGATTTTAATGGCTTGTATTTATCTCTTCAGTTATACCCTCCTGGAAGGCATCTCAGAAAGGCCCACATCACTTACATAGAAGGATTTCTTATTTTCTTCTCATTGTCCTGCACAGACCCCAGATCAGGCACATTGCTGGATTTTGTCCCTGCTGACACCACTCACACCGTAGAGTGTGGCTCTGATTTACCAGTTGTTTAACAGCAGTTTTAACAACCCATTGCAAACTCCAGTGATGTTGAAAATGCTGAAGACACTCTGACAGGATATCCCCAAGGAAATACATTGTGCAGCTTGCTTTATTATTCTCTATTCAAACCATGACAGGCATAAAAGATGGTTTTATTCTTACTTCATTCTAAAAGTAAGTTTATAAAATAGATTTCAAACTCACCCCTCTCTAAGAATTTCACTATCTAACCTGAACCAAGAGAAAAGAAAACAAGGCAAAGTTTTTTTAACAGGCTCTACTCTTGCTTGTTCCTATTTCTGTGCTGTTTGGGGGAGGGCTGCATCCTTCAGCAGGCCCAGAGATCCTTCTTCACTTTTTGTTAGCCTAATTAACATATAAGGAAACAATGTAAATTCTAGGCAAAATGGACAGCAACCATTAACATATTCCTGGCAAAATAACATAGGAACAATAAGAAACATACCTGGAAATCAAGTCCTTAAACAGTCACTAGGAATAGAAAAAAAATTAAATTATACTTTAGGAGGCAAACCCTGAGGAGCTAAACAGTGCACAGAGAAAGAAGGAAGGCAGAATTTGGGAGATACAGTACATGGCTGAGTTTGGGTGAGGCTGCACAGCAACAGGCTCTCAGCTTTGCCACCAAGCTCTCTGAAACACAGGTTTGTAGCAATTATATAACACCCAAATCCAGCAGAGGTAACTGCTGCTAGCTGTGGCTCCTTACCCAAAGAGGAGCAAAGATCAGAGACCTGTTGAAAGGCAAAGCATTTAATTAACGCTGCATACAACAGAAGCACAAAGCAATTCCTCTAGTTACAGTGCTGCTGAAGTAGTATTTAAAGACTAAACATGAGAGCTTTCCTGGAAAAGGCCTTTCTAAGCTGAAGAGCGGGAGAGCCAGGTCCCAGGAGGTGATGGAAAGCCTTGGTTACACCAGCAGAGACAAGCAAGTGCAGCAGCACCTAGCAAAAGCCATTCCCTGAAAACAAAGGAAGATAAGCACAAAGTGTTCTCTGTTGAGTGGAAAAGCACAAGTGAATAGTTGTCTGAACAAGCTTGTGTTTTACTTTAGCTTGATTAAGGTAGGGGCAATGCATAAAGCAATTATTTTATTAGGGAATTTGATCTGGGGTTCCTGATTTATGTGGATTACAAACATATAAAGAAGCTGGAAGTCTTTGTAATGAGGTTTTGGTACCTTAACTTACAACAGACATGCTTTTATCAGGGTATCTGTAAAAATTGTAATTTAATTTTTCCCTTTCATTATTTTAGGAGCAAACTTGGATCCTCATATTCTGTGTTTCTGAGATGAGTGAACTCAGCCCCAAGAGTGTTTTATCCATTTCAAATGTTTTGCATTTAAAACAGATAGTCTGATACAGGGGTTGTTGAATGTGTTGGCTTTTGATGTGGGAGACAAACTGGTAAATTATTAAGGTACCTGTGGCTGGCAGTTGGCTTTTTCTATTTAACCTTTTCATACCTAGAAGCACTCAGTTATTGTGGAGCAGGTGGGAGACAGCACCACTGAAAGAAGTAAGCTAAAATAATGAACCAAAGATATTATAACAGGAGTTTTGAGTATGCTTTAAGAAATACCTTTCTTTTTTCCTTGAATATTAAAGTTTGAGTTTCAGCATATGTCAACTATTTCATGTTTTTAATCATATCTCTCAACCACTTAAATGATCGTTCTCTAGGGAACTGAAGTTTTAGAAGAGAAACTTAAAAATTATATCAAATGTATTCAGCATAAAATCTGCTAACCTGATTATCTCTTTTGACTGTGATGACTCACATCTCACTTGATAGAGGGCTTAGTGCTTTGAGTTC
Organism: Notiomystis cincta; assembly: GCA_013398075.1. Taxonomy (NCBI): domain Eukaryota; kingdom Metazoa; phylum Chordata; class Aves; order Passeriformes; family Notiomystidae; genus Notiomystis; species Notiomystis cincta. Next base: position 149,838 of record VZRX01011342.1, on the reverse strand, counting down.
TGGCTGCTGAGGCAGTTCCCACATGATTCCTGATGCCTCTGCCCCATCTAAGGAATTGTGTGCTAAATGTGCATCAGTCTGTGTTAGTGACAAAGGCAGAATAAATGCTTTTCTTTTCTTTTCTCCTCTATTGTGTGTGGGTAAAGGCCGACTTGGATTATGGTAGTGCTAGGAAAAAAGGGCAGGTCTACAGCCTATGTATTTGGAAACCATGATGAAACAGAGACCTTATCAGTGAAAGAGTGAGGGATGACACCTAAATTAGGAGAAGGGGGGAATTCTGGTGTGAATCCACCAGCTCTTATGCTGATTTGGAGAATAAAATCATAGAATTATTAATGCTGGAAAAGACCATTAAGATCATTGAGTCCAACTACTAACCTAACACTGCCAGGTCCACCACTAAGCCACCTCCTCAAGCACCGCATCTGCTTGTTTTTGAACACTTCCAGAGGCAGTGATTTCACCATTTCCACAGGGAGCCTGATCCAATACTTGACCACACTTTCAGTGAAAACGTTTTTCATAATATCCCACTCAAACCTCCCCTGGTGCAATGTGAAACTCTTTCCTCACATCCTCTTGCTTGTTACCTGGGAGAAGAGGCCAACTCTCACCTGGCTACAGCCTCCTTTCAGGCAGAGAGCAAGAGGGTCCCCCCTGAGCCTCCTTTTCTCCAGGCTGAACACCCCCAGCTCCCTCAGCTGCTCTCTTCAGACCTGTGCTCCAGACCCTTCCCCAGCTCATTGCCCTTCTCTGGACTCTCTCCAGCACCTCAAAGTCTTTGTTGTTGTGAGAGGTCCAGAACTGGACACAACACTTGAGGTGTGGCCTCACCAGTGCTGGGTATAGAGGGACAATCCCTGCCCTGGCCCTGCTGGTCACACAATTTCTGATACAAACCAAGATGTGAATTTTGAAGCATTTCTCTTACTTCCTTTTAAATCTCTGTATGGATTTGCACAACTTCCAGTAATGTCGTCTGTTATAGTTGCAGGTTGTTGCTTTCCATTACTTAAATTTTGAAGGACAAAGAACTTGGAGTTAAATTCACAGTAACAGGATGTACTTTAATTCTCCAATTCTCCTTTCTCTGTGTCAGCAAACGTAAAACAAATGATTGTTTACATTCTACTGTAGTTTAGTTGAGAACTTATGTTCAGTGGCAAAGCACTTTGTCTTAATTTAGTCCTTGAACATATAAGCACTTGAGCATGTATCTAGAATTACTCAGGAGTAAAGCTATTGACTTTAAAGCTATTGACTGCCATATGAACCAAGTTCAGCTTTGTAAGGTTAGAGGTCTGGAGACATTATTTCTTCATTATACCAAAAAAAAAAGGAGGCTAAGGAAGCTGTGGCTTTTGTACCGCTGGCAGATTTTTCTTACAGATAAATATGAAAATATCCAGTGTTGTTATTCTGAATATGTCAGAAACAGAAAAGTGAAGACATCGTCACCTTCCAGAGATCTGGCTCATGGTATTCAAGTTATTTTATACAGTGGATACTTTTTTAGTTTGTTTCTGAATGTTCTTCTCTGTAGGCCTGGTGTAGTGAAGATTGATCCAAACACGGTTAAAACAAGTAGAAAGGTTTTTCTCCCCTTCTTTCTTCTTTTTCTTAATTTTTTATTTTTTTTGTGCTGTGGATGTGTCTTCTGGGAATACACTGTGGTTCCAGAACCACTGCAGAAGCAGTAAATAACTGGATTTCTTCTGAGTAGACTAAGGAACATGGAGTCATGTCCAACACAACTGACTTGGTGCTGCTGAAAACACTTCAATATAGGACTTCAGTGCTGCCTAGAACTATGTGTCACAAGCCCTGGGTAAAAAAACCTTAATTCCATCTATAAAAAGCCTGCCTTTTAAAGAGTAAATCCCAGCAATATGTGCTGAAAGCTATCTGAACTATTCAGCTCTGTGTGACTAATAGATTCCATTGCTACCAAGATCCACTGCCAAGATGAGAGATTTCTGTGGAGAGATCTTCTTCATGAGATAACAGCAAACTATAAAAAAAACAACTCCTCCTCCAAAACCAACAAAGCTAACAAAGAAAAATACCCGGCCCCTAAATCCCCAAAACCATTCATGGACCCAAAACCAATCAAAATAAGACCATACTAAACAAAGAACACTCACAGCAATCACTCCTTTTTGGGTGAAAAAACTCTGTATTTAATGAAAGAGCTATTTTTTTCCCCTCATCATGAAAAAGATCAAGACATGATTTGACTCAAGAACCTGGAGGAGGGGGGAAGTGTGTAGTGGTGGCTCAGGGGAGTAACATCACTGTAATTCTCCAGCTTTTGCCAAGGACTCAAGAGTTCAAGAGAGTGACACTTCTGTGTGCTTAGCACTGTTTGCCTTGTCTGCTTGTGGTTTTATTATAAATAATAAAGGATGTGGAGTTGAGAGGTCCCATCTGACCATGTGAAAAGGAGGCTGTTCTGGGGATTATCTCCCCAGACTGCAGATGTCTGTGTCCCTTCTGAGGCACCCTGCCATGAGGGAGCACTGCAGCTGTTGCTGCAACAGGCAGAGGATGGTGCTGCTCCTTTCCCACCTGCTCCCCACTGACATCCAGCACAGCTGGCCTGGAGCTGCAGGTGGGATCCTGGGGAAGGAGAGAAGCTTGGTTTGCACTGCCAGTGTGCGATACAGGAGGAATGTAAAAAAGCAAAGAAACAGCTCACAGGTAACATGTGACACCCCACTGCTCTCAGCCTGCCCAGTGGTGGCAGATGTTGTTCTGCACTGTTTCTGGTGAATATAAATGGAGCTGTTGAACCACAGGTTGCTGCAGCTTCAAAAAAGCTTGGTGGTCCACTTGAATCTTGGAGCAAATTCTAGTGTTTCCTAATTATAGTGGTTGACACCTTGCAAGTTGCTCCTCTGCTGTGTCAGTACTAATCCAACCCTTTTGACTCCTTATAGGAATTATTCTGATTATTCTGATATCCTGCTAAAACAGATGCATTGCATGAAAGCTATATACCTTGTACAGGCAGAGGGATTGTTCTTCAATAGTTCTTCCAGGACCTGCAAGAAGCTCTGTGGATGTCTTGGTTCTGAATCATGCTTTTTCCTCTGAGCCTCCTAGCAAGTGTATATGCATTTTTTACTTCAAGGTAAGACTTTTACCATAGGCTATGCAAAAAATGATAGATTCCCTGCTTAAGGAAGATATGTAAGTAATTTCAGAGGTTACCTGTGTGTTTCAACACAGCAGCAGTGAGATGATAGTGCTGACGAGCATGACGACCTAATTCAAAGTTCCATTATCATTAATATTATATTCTATCATTATGTTACTTGCTTTTAACAGGACCAAAGCCTTGTAGAAGGAGAAATGGTATCTGAAAGAATCCAGAACTAAGAATACTGGCTAATATAAAATGAATGCAGTCGGGCTTTGTTGTTATTTCATTGTAAGCAGAGAGCTTGGAACAGGCAATCAGAGATGTAAATTAGCAGCAGTTGATATAAGCTGATACTTTGGGCTGAAATGCAGCCCCAAATAAAAAGTCACTTGATGAATTTAAGGAACATGGGGTGCTCTATATTTTCCCCAGGTTTATTTGCTGCTTGCTTTCTAAAAAAGCTGTTTTTAACTTTGCTGAATCTTTTGTAGAACAACATCATCACCTTGTTTTTCTTGTGAATATTGCTGACAGTATTGTCACTTGGTGTCCCTGGTGCTCAGAACTTCCACTGTGCAGCAAACCTAAAAGTGGAAACAAAGGAGGCTGTTTGGCTGATTCAGCTGCCTTTGGATAATTAAAAAACAGGGATGTGGGGCTTCACCATTCAGGCTGGGATCTCTGGAAAACTGTTTCCAGTGACTAACTTGATCCACAAGACAACAGAGTTTTCAGCAACAGGCTCACTTCTAGGCTGTATTACAACACTGTGGCCATGATTTATGAGATGGATCAAACAGTTTTAAATAAGTCTGATATGTTTGTGTCCAGAGGGAAGGTCTTACAGTCCTCAGCTCTCAGTTCTTCCCAGTTTCAATGAAGCAAGGAAGATGCTGAGAACCAGAGACATTAAGGTTGGGTCAGAGAGGTATGAGGCTTTCTGAGACCATTTGTATGGAGCAAGCTAGGTTGCACTTGTAGAAATATAGGGTAGCAGGTGGACCTGACAAGGGCTCTTTTATCATGGTTTGAGGACTAACTCAAATTGGAACTACAGCTGGGATCTCTGTACAGCTTGAATTTTGTATAATCAAGTTTCTTTTGTGCTCATGGAGCCCATGGCTCTTGTGTGCAGTTTCTTTTCTCAGTTCCAAGGTCATTCTTTGACCAGGTTAAGAAATCTTTAGAGCAGAGCCCCATGACTGAATTCACATTTGTGATAAGATGTGGTCTCATAGGACACCGTGTAGTCTTATAGCCAGGGAGTTTTCTTTAAGGGAAGAATAGAAAAGTCAAATGACTAACTGCATAAATTACAAAGAACAGTGCAAACAACTTGTGGTGAAAAGAGCTTGATCTGTTGCATAGGCTCGTACTTGGAACACATTAGCAATTTTCTAAGAATCCAGCTAACAAGTGTAATAAAGAAACGCAGCATGTGAGATCTGTGAATGTTAAAATCAGCCCTGAGAAAGTATAATTGGACTCCTGTTGTGGTTAGCTGGGGGTGAAACTGTTCCTGCTGGGCAGCTTCTCTTGGCTATTGCCCAGTTCCAGCAGTATTGACCAGCACAGCCAGCTCTGAGCAGTTGCCTCCAGCCCATGGAGAGGAAGAGGGAGCAAAGACTTGTTGGTTGATGAGAAGGATAAGCACTTTTACTCTGTAAAAGACTCTTAAATGCTTCCTGCTGACATATGGGGAGTTCAAGTGGTTTAGTGGTGTGGTATAATCACTGTCCTCCAGTCGAGGAACCAAAGCATATTTGGACTTGCCCAAGCACAGACAGGCACTCTTGTGGGAAGAAATGAACTCAGGTCTGCCCACAAAACAGCCTCTTTCTCTCCTGTCTAGTCCTGCCTGCCTGAGCCATTTCAGGGAGCTTCACAGGAAGCCAGGAAAGGTACTGTGATCAATATGAGAGGTTTTACTAATTTGCTGATTTTCTTCCCTGATTTGGTTGATGAATCTCTGACAGATGAGTAAAGCTCCAAGAACATCTTCCCAATGGGCTGGACTGAGCTTTGTGACCCCTTACCTTGACCACAGATGAGGGGGTGCGTGGGAGGAAAATTTATGTGGAGTGATGAGAAGTTGTTCTGCAGCTGTGCTGAAACCATGCTTCTCTGATCCTTTCAACCTTGCTCCTTTCACCCCCCTTTCCTTCTTTAACACCCCAGCTGTGTGAATAGTTCCAATCTCCACTTCGGACTTGCAGGCAGATTCCAGGTCAAATTATGAATAATAAGCAACCAGACATAAAATTCATTTAATGCATGAACATTCTTGAAAAGAGTGTAACTTCTTTTGTGAAAAGACTTGCAGTTGAGATCAATGGTATAATGGCTTTAGTTTATTTGTCTGTGGGTATGTGACATTGCCTGGCTTCCTTTCCTGAAGAGGAGCCCTGCCTGGTGAGTATCTTGCTTTAGTTGCTCTGTTTGCCTGAAGCCCTCACCTGATGCCAGGAATCAATGTGGGAGGGTTTGGGGCTTTTTAATACCTGGACCTTGCTGCTTTCCACAAACTTAATGCTAGGGAAGAAACCAGAGGAAAAAAATGTGATAGGAGTTGTCTGAGGTGGTAGAATAAGAGGATGACTTCTGAGTAGTCTCAGCTCAAGGTCTTTTGTAAATTGAATTTTCTGAAAGCATAGAAATAACCACACAGGCATTCTCCTTCAACATTTTAATGTAAAGATGAGTCTTTGTGATTATTGTTGTCCTGTGACTGTAAAGTGTTTGTGCTATAATTTGGTATTAAGAACACAAAACACTAGTTTTTAACTTCTGATAAAAGAGCAGAAGCTTCATGGGTACTAAGACAGAATTGGAGGGAATGTGGAATAGCATGTAGGTGAAAGGAGATGGGAAGGAAGAGTTTTTGAACAAAAATCTTTTGAAGAAAACAAATGAAGCTCTTTACACTAAAAATTGCAGCTTTTCAGAGACACAAAACCCTTTACTCTTGTGGTAAGTCAGGTGCATGGTTGTCCTCCAAGTTAATTAAATTACACAGACAGAAGCTGAGAAGCTGAGTCCTGCCAGCAAGGGAATAAAACACCTGAGACCACTTTAAGTTAACGGGAAAGGAACATCATAAGTAAAGTGAAGAGTTGATTTAAAAACCCAACAGCTACACTTAAATGTAAAATTCAATAATTGAGGCAGGTCTGCCCAACTCCTCGTGCTGCCTTCTTGCTTTCTGTGAAGACCCATCCCAGTGTGTGGAAGACTGGGGAATGATCATGGGTTAGCCACCACCAGAAGGTGGAAGCCACACTACAGAAGTCAACTGTGGGAGGAGAGAAGTGACCCCACAAACAATACAGTGCAATGATCTAAGAAATCCACCTGAGGCAACTCCTGCTATCCCACTCATCTTCACATGGGCTTGTAGAGATATTTAGGTATTGTGTGTCAATTAAAATATGAAAATGCACGTGGAAATGATGAGTATGTAATGAGAACTCAGATATTTGATATTGGCTCACTTCTAATGAGAAATTAGTCTCTGTAAAAGTGTTGCTCTTTCTGATAGTGCTGCATAAGAATGTAGTTACTTCAAAAGAGGGCCTGTGGTGTACTGGAATGGCTCATTTTTGTGGCTTTCTTTTTCTTTTCTTTCATGATTTATTTTAGTTGGAGAGATAAAGGAAATTTCTTAGAAAAATAAAGAAAAAGGTGGACTTTGTTCTTGTAGGATAATGACTTCCTTACATTTATTAGTTAATCTATAAACAAATGTTGTTACAAAGGAGTGGGGTCTTTTGTTTTCAGTTTTTTAGTTGATTGGTGGTTTGAGTTTTTTCTATCATCTTTTCTTCATTTCACTATCCTTGTGCCTGAATCAGTGAAAAAGGACTTCAGGATTCCTCCTTACTTTAATATTGTTCTGTAACTTGGTTTTCCATCTTTGACATGAACTTCTGGGAACCTGGAAAAGTTCTTGGGGTAAACACTGTGGGGCAGAGCCTTGTGTAGTACACCTGGAGTGATGGGCAGGGGGATAAGGAGATGAGTGCATGCTACTTGCAGTTGGGTTTATGCCTGTAGAAATGCTAATCACAACACTTGCCTTTCATCTGGTAGCAAGTTGGCTCAGTCTCTTCCAATTGTAATGTGATCATCCAAATACTGCCCTTGCTGTGAATCCCAGAGGATTTTGTGCATGATGGTCTTCTCCCTATCCCCATGGCATTAATAATGCAGTGGGGTGTGTACACCCTTCCTAAAACTCTTCTTTTTCTGTAGAACATGCAGGAGGTTTGGTTTGTTTTCTTTCTTTTTTTTTTGTTTGTTTGCTTTTCCTGTGGCTTTCCATTCACAGATTGGAAACTGGAATAACTTTGCTTTGACACCTCTTTCAGGACTGAATTGCTGCAAATGAACATTCTTGGTGGCATTTTTGACCAGGTGCACTCTCAGGAGCACACAGGTATCCCACCCCCTTCAGCTCATCTCTGGTGTCTCTGAGGAAGATGAAAACCAATGACAAAAAGTCTCTCTCCAATGTGGATGATAGGAATGTCTGAAAATAACAAATGTGTTGCAAACTGTGGATGTTCATCTCTGTTTATCTGACTCATTGCAGGACCTCATTCCCACAGGGTGCAGTAGAGGCCAGGAGTTTTCTCAGGGCATGATAGGAAATTGGTCCAGTTAATGGCAAAGAAATCCATAAAGGTGGGATAAAACCATGGAAATATCTAAGCTGGGAAGTTGCTGAGATGAAAGTAGAAGGAAACTGGAATTTCTGAGGAAAGGCACTGCCCTTGCTCTTCCCTAGGCATTCAACAGTGGCTTTAGGTGAAGGGCAGCATATTTATAACAATGGATCCTTGATCTGACCAAGTACTTAATATTTAAATAGCAAGTAAACTATCCAAGTACAGTCTCTGCTATCCAAACAGTGCTACTGTGTCTTGAGATTTCTCTTTTAAAACACCAAATGACCAGCTAGGATATCACAAGCTTTGGTGGGAGTAACTGTGTCTGTTTCTCTTGAAAATAATGCAGAACAGGGAGTCCTGTCTCCGATTTCTTCCCTAATCCAGGTTGTACTCTAAAAAGTGTCCCTCCTGTTCCATGAAGGACTGACTCCAGGGGGAGAAGGGGAGGTAGCAGCCAGTGGATTGCTGTTACAAAGAGGTGCTGCTAGGATGTCCAGCACAACAATTTGGGTGGAGGTAGAAACAGCATCAAATGCCATCAGGCAATGCCAAAGCAATACTAACACTTGCTCATATTTAGATTAATTAGTGAAGGATTTAGTTGCTAAATTGCCATTTGGCTTTAGTTAACAGAGGAATAATATGAGGCCAAAAGAGGAAACCACAGCTGAAAAGGTTTCTTTTATTAAACTCTGAATACACAGAGACAAATTTCTTTAAATGCATCATTCCAGGAAAAAGAACAGTGTTAACCTTTACATTTTAAATGTCTAATAATTGTATGCTTTAGTGAATTGAATGTGTTACAAGGGTAAACAGTACTTGGGTCATCCAATTATTGGATTTTTTTTGTTTGTTTTTGTTGGAGTTTTTTCCATTAAATAGCAAAACTTCAGACTATAGGTAGCAAACTGCTATAGGTAAGTAGTAAAATAACCTTTAATGTAAAATACATAATTATGTGCCTAAAGGGAAAATTAGGGCTCTAATAAGCAGAAGAGAATGTGTTTCATTCCATAGGTTGATCTGACTCTCACTCCCAATGACCAATTCCTAAATGTCATAGGGAACTCAAGGATTGAATGGAATAGTTGCTCTTGAACTTTTTGCCCCAAAACTCTTTTGAGAAAAGTTGAGCTGCTCTATAAGCCCTCAAGGAGACAATGGAACCACTGAATAAAAATGGAAATGGGACTTCTGGGCTTAGCACAATAGAAATAAACATGATATGAACTTCTGCATCTCTCCTGAGTTCCTAACTTTTCTGGAATGAAAAACTGAGGTGTTCTGGCACAGGCTGCAGGATGGGTACCTATGGGGAAATGGAAAAGAGAGAAGAAATTGTGAAAGAGAACTGGACTGTATGAAAAATTTAGCAGTACAGAAGTTTCTATAAATTTTCTTGATGTCTGAATAAAAAGTGAGAAGAAGATATCTCTTGTGTAAAGGGAGACTGCTCTACACAACTGGTTAAACTGCTTCCTGCTTGGTAACTTATTGCAGTAATGCCCAAGAGGCTTTGAAAGAAAAGGAGGAATGTGCAGGGAAATTTACAGCCTTCCACAAAACAGATGAAAGTACTATTGCATTCCTTTTTTTTTCTCTGCACTTGAGTTTAAGAATGTCACTTAAACCACAGTTGATGAAGTCCAATCCCTTTCCTTTTCAAGTTCATCTGGGAAGAAAGACAGGTCTCAAATTAGAGGACTAATGTATATGCCAGGATGGTTTACTCAATATCTTGCTAAAAATTAAGTAATTTGTTGTTTTAGTTTTGTAATTAGAATATAACTTTATGTCAAAAGGCAACTCTGAGTATTCATTTGGCTGGAAAATGGATGGGGTGGAGGGAGAAGAGGTGTAGTCCTCTAAGTGCTGTTTGCCATCATGGTTTATACAGTTCCAAAGACCGTTTGGAATTTTTACGTGAATGAAATTAAGCACAGATTTCTTGATAGGTTTCCATTGTTGTGTTGTTTTGATTTCTTAATAGTTTGAGCTCATTAATCAGAAGTGGAGATGTAAATATGAAGATGTGGGTGTTAATGAGGCCTGTAAGACGAAATTGTTCGTAATTCTGCTTTTCATATATTTGTTTACATGCTATGCTGTTTTGTCTCAAAACTGAATTTTATCAGATCACAAGGCAGATTTCCTTGGTTTGCAGGATTTTTCTTTCATTAGTTTTGGTGTGTCCTCAGTATTTATGAAGATGACAATGCCAGTAGGAACAGTAGATTACAAAGGTAATTCTGAAAAGGTCAGCAGGTCTGACATGCAATTTGTCTTGTTCAATTAGGCTTTATATTGATGTCCTGTCTGTCTAACCAGTATGGTAATCACTTCAAATATAAATGATGTGTGGGCAATTATTGTATGTTTTTGTTTAAAAAACAGTCAGAGCCCTGAACAGCTCCAATGACAAAGCTAATAAATGTTTAAGCTATAGTCTGTGATTCTGTGTTGGCTTTGATCATGAGGTCTTGTAGTCTACTCGATTTAAGAATTTAATAGGCAAAAGAAGTGTCCAGCTGTGGCATCTGTGAATAAGTTAGGAAATACTGCCTGGTTTTCATTACTCATCTGAGTGAGCACATCCAAAATCAACCTGAAACGCATGAGGCATACTCACTACATCTTCCTTAATCTAATGCCTGTTGCTATGATTCAGCATCATATTGCAAAAGTCAAAATATATTGACCTCTATGATCCTTCAAAATGCTTGCTCTGCATATTTACTACGTGTCTGATGCTGTTCAGAGGAATATAAAGAGCAGCTGTCTACACTGATTTGCTAGAAGAAGTGAAATAAGTATAAGTGCCTTAAGTGTAAATAAAATAGGTGTAAGCAACAAACAATTCAGGAGAATTAGAATTTGAAATCCAATCCATTTCAATTATCTATCATGGCTTGCCTGTATCCAAGGATCTTCTTCATTTGCTTTAACTTTGCTTTCCAACAACTCTGAAATTAAATTGGAAATTATGAGAACGAGCAGGATGTGATCTGCTGTCACAGCAGCCTGCCTGATTATTTCATGGAATGATCTTTCTTCATCTCAATGAAATGGGAATACTCATTTATAATTCTACAGTGCAAAAGAACATTGCAGGAATTCAAGTCAATTGGAATAAAACTCATGAAAGTATGCTCCCTGCTAGACCTAATGCTACTAAGAAATGCAAGAGATTAGCATTTAGAACAAACAACTGCCCTTAAATCTTTCAAATCATCCTTAAAACTAGTCAGTGTTTGAACCTGCTTTTATAGACTGTGACTTATGCAATGCCATTGAAGGTGTGTCTTAATCCTCTTTTAACACTCATTTTGGAGTCCTTTCTATTTTCAGTGACTGAACTACTGATATTATTTATTATATTATTTACTTTTTCTTTATATTTCCATAATAGTGATTCAAGTATTTAGGTAATTTAAAACTGCTCTAAGTATTGTTCTCTTCTACTAAAGCACTTTTATTCACAGCTTATTTACCTCACTCTAATGTGGCTCTCGAATGCAAGAAGCCTGGCTGCAGAGGGTCTTCTTTGACCCTGCTTGTACAGCAAGTTTTTGGAAGTGTCAGGTAAGAGAAGAAAAATAATATAGTTCTCTTGGAGAAGAGACACCACTGTTGTCTGAGATGGGGTGGTGTTCCAGATTATACAGAAGTTCTTTCCTTGTTTTTCTTGGGAATATTGAAGCCTGAACAGTAATTATTAGATGAGGCTAAAAAGGTGCTGCTTTCCGTGGTGGAAACTGGCTGTAGAAATTCACATTTCTTGTACATTGTATCAAGAACTGAGAAAGAGACTATTTTCTTAAATGTGTACCTTAAATGGTCCTGAAATATAGGAATATGCCTCATATCCCTTTGTAACTGCAAAGGGTGCAATGCTGCTCAGAAGATGCCAGTTCTGTTCCTGCTGTCCATCAGCTTTGCAACATTAAGTGAAACTTCTTAAATGTTATGGATGCCTCAGCACTAAATGCCTAAGCAGAAGCACTGAAAAAGTGTCCCTCTGGAGACAAAATGGCAGATCAAAAGGTACAGGATGTTCTTTAGGACTTCTGCTGTAATTGTCTGTGCTGGCCTTGGCTTTAGGAATCAAAGTAAACAGGTGAGGATGAGTTTAAATACTGCCCAGATTCACATGTGGAGTAGAAAGTAGCAATATTTCATGAACTCAGTGGGTTTTGGGGCTCTGCAAGCGTGTCAGAACTTCGAGTAGCTCAAAAAGGAACTGTGAAAACATTCAGTGATGGGGAAAAGTGGGGCCTTGTGGGAAATACTGGGGAGCTGTTTTTGATGATTGCCAGTCTTGGGAGACAATCCAGCATAACTGCCTTTATGGAGGGAATACATCTGGAGCTAAAGCTTTACTTTAGGAAAGCAAAACTTTAACTAGAACTTGTGCTTGGGAAGCTGGTCCAAGGCAAGACTGGTATGTCTAAACAAAAAGAACAGTCTACTACCTTCATCTCTCTCTCAGAATGATTAAGATTATTCCAAAGGCTAAAATAATAAACATTAAAAGCCCCTTTGGAAGAGATAAATGAGTGACTTATTTTAACTCTGGTGTTTGGCTTTTACTGACTGGCATCCTGAAGGAGAAAGACTGTAAGGCTTACAGTAATAAGAAAATTGCAAATGTAACCAAAATGGATAAATATCTGAATGGTATTTGTTTCCTACCACACCACTTTATCACACCTGAAACCAGAAGCCAGTTCTGAAAAACATATCTGAGGACCTTTTTCATCTACCCAGATGTGTTAAGGTATTTTAGTAGAATGAAGGGGCTACTTATTTTTGTCTTATAAGGCAGAAGGAATATCCACCCTTCCTGAGGTTTAATTCTTTTGAATTTTGTATTCACGTAGCTTGCACATCCTGATAGAACTTGCACAACCTGATGGAAAAATTCACATGGTTCTAGATATCCTGGGCATACCAGGAAGGCTTTAGTGAAGTCCAGGTGTCTGGCATTAGTCTATTTGCCCTACAAAGAGAGATTTAATGCAGAAAGGGATGGCAGGACATGCATCCACCTGCTGCCATTCCCCTCCCTCTTTTTCTGGGACAAGGCTTGGGACAGGAGGCCCATCAGACACGATTCTGCACGTGCTGAATGACAGAAAATGGGAGCCCTGCCAGTCCTGCACACATGCAGCAAGGCTAGGGAAAGCTGTTGAGGGGTCTGGCTCTCAAGGCATGCTCTCATGCAGAACAGCCACATTTCTGGGAGGTGTGATCCACAGCAGAGCACTCCAGAGCACTGTGCAAGGCTCTGCTGGGCAGGGAAACCTCAGGGCAGTGTTGAGGCAAGGGCCCTGGCATGGCCTCCCCAGCCCCCTCACTCTCATTGCAGGGCAGGTGGTTCTCCAGAGACAGGAGCTGCAGGATATTTTCCTCTTTCCCCAGGGCCATGGTGGGCACTTGGCTTGATGGTGAGGGCCTGCAGGGCTAAATCCTGCCCCAGCAGAAGGAGCCCATGAGGAGAAGAGGCAGGAGGAATTTTATCTCTTCTGGAGACATGTAGCTCTTCTTTCCAAGATGTGTCAGACCAGCTGGCCTAGAGAGCTTTGCACTTCTCCAATGGCAGGGACATGCACCTGCACTCCTTGCTCTCATTGCAGTTATACTTTTGGGGTTGCCTGCCCACTTCATCAGGAGAGTCCTGGGGAAGTCTTGAAGGTGTTTTTGTACTTGAGGTGATGATGCCCAAAACCCACAGAGCCAGGCAGAGGGGATGAAGGGTGGAGCTTGCCAGCTCTGTGGGACAGCTGTGGGTTAAAACACCACACTAGCTAGAGTTTTCTGTGGAAATTTCTGGCAAAACTGAGCACATTTCAGCCTTAAATGGAAGGCATATTCTAGGGGAACTCACATTTGATGAGGTCTCTAATGGAAATGACAGTAAATGCTTGACAGTAACTCCATGGTGAAAGTAGTTCTCTGATTAAGTTTTTAATTCATTTAGCAATTGACAAAGATATCAGAGTATCTCAGCATTCTGTGGGATCAGCTGTGCCAGGAATGTGCACCCTGAGCTAAAGGCAGTATTAATTACATAAAGATTTTGGCAAAGGAGTCTGTCAGCACTTGGAGTGTCTGACAGCACAGCTCTTAGCACATGGGGCACAGCACACCTGCTCTGAGATGGCTTATGCCATGGGCTGTAATCACTGCTGTTACCATGCTTTGCAAAGATACCCAGGTAGGAAGGCTCCTTGATTTTGAACACCCTTCTACATTTCAGTGACAAAAAATAATATCAGTTCTTGTATAGAAGTAGCAGCAACAATGCATAACCCTGTACAGGTGATATTGGGCAGTAATTTGATGCAGTGGCAGTTCTCATGTTGTAGTAAAATAATAAAGAAAAAGTGAAAAAATCCTGAACCTGGCCTATACAGGTTCTGTAGTTGATATGTGTAAAATGTCTACGCTACTGACACAGGATTAACACCAAGACCTTTATATTACCTGTAACTCAAATTATGACAATTCAAAACCTCCTGACAGTTCAATTAGCTCAGCTAGGGCCAGACTGAGCCACTGAATCTGTGCTGCAATGATGGACTTCAGAAGTGGTTTTTCTGTTTGTCTGGTTTTGCTTACCCAGAGATTGTGCATCACACGGGGAATAACAATGCAAACAATTTTCTCTTCTGTAAGAGACCCAGGGTCAGAGGGCCAAATGTGCATGGGAAACACTTGAAGGACTGCTTAGGCTCTAGCTCTCCAAATTGGTATTCAGTTTTTGTCATTGCCATGGTGTGGCAATTCAAGGTTTTGTCAGATTAGAAGCCAAGAAAATAGGCTAATTGTTAGTATTTTCATGATTTACTCTTTCTACTTACACCATGGACTCTTAAATGTATTTTTTTCCATTAGACTCTGCCTGTGTATTTGTGTTAGTGGTCTAATATACTTGGTAGCTTCAAGCCTTTCAATAGGAGCCATTCCAGCTTTATCATTCTTTATCTAAGAAAATTTCTTGTGTTACTTTGGAAATTCTCTCTATTTAGATGATTATACACATGCCCTACCTAACTGGTGCAGCAGTTTAATTAAATTAATAAATCTGGTTTAATGTTCAGAATTCCACACGCATTTTCTAAGTCTCAGCTTAAGTTTTTCTGCAAAAGATAATTCATGGCTTTTGGAATGAAGCTTTTTGTGCCAGAAAGGTGGGTCTGCACCTTTTGACACATTATTGCTTGGTGTACTGTCTTGTTGAGCAGCAAGTTAGACAAAGGCAATACCTGTGCTCTTAAATAACACAAGCCCACGACAGAGGTGTGAGCACTGGATCACAACCACCAGTCACTGTTCACAGAGCCACAGGATGGCTCAGGCTGGAAAGGACCACGGGGTCACCTGGTCCAGCACCCTGCTCAAGCAGGGTCATCTCAGAGCACAGGGCACAGCATTGCTTCCCTTTGTAAACATGATCTCTGGTAACCTCTGGGGCCTACGACAGCCCAGAATAACTTCCACAGGGAAATCCCTTTCACTGACAGTTTCAAATACGAGCTGTGGGTGGGTGACAGTGCAGCTGAGAAACTACAGCCCTCATGGCCCAGGAGTCAGTGTCATTTTCTCTGCCAGTGCCTCCTCACTTAGCATACAGCTGGTGGGCCTCCTGGGACCAGGATGCACAATGTACAGCTCCTGCCTTGAAACATGGGAACATAGTTGCTGATTTTGCTTATATCTGCTGACTTCTACAAGTCTCTGTTCTGCTGAGTTCATTGCTACTTGGACAGAAGAATACCTGTGTGCATAACGCTTTTCTATGAAGATGGGAATCTAAAGAGGAAATCATTTTGGATCCCAGAGCTGCCTACCAAAATGTTTGAAAGAGGGGCCAAGCAGAAAGACAGTGCTCCATAGGGTTGTCCCTGTCAGCAGCACTGACCCTACCACCTAGCATGGCAGCAGAATCCTGAGCTGTGGTTTCTGTGCTTGCTTCCCCTGAATGAAAGAACCCCCAGGGATTAACAGGAGGGAAGTAGTTCCTGGCTCCATTCTTGGAACAGATCCCAGGGAACCGTGGAGAAAGCACTGCTTATATGGGCACAGACTGCCTTTGTGGTGTGGCCAGGTCCTGCTCAAGGAGAACTGGCTGTCCTGGAGATAAGGATGTGGGTCTTGGCATCTCCTGAAACAAGAGCACCTTGCCGACCTGGGCAGGGTGGATAGACTTGACTATGTGGGACTAAAGCTCCAGGCTGCTGAAATAGAAACTGGGAAGGATGGAATGAATACCTTCTTTTTACTTACCGGACCCCAAGCACGTCTGGACGATATCAATTCAAATAGTAGCCACACATGCTTTTGTTTCTGCCTCCTTTGTGGTGATGAAATAGATCTTCAAAAGTGTATTTTGCAAAGAGAAGTTGTTAAAAGCTGAACCGTAGCCTTTTAGCTGAGGAGTTACAAGAGATTATTCCTCCTGGGATGCTGGCAGGTTGTGTAGGGGAAGCATGAGTAGAGAGGTGGTACCAGTTCATACATGAACAGAGAGGAGGGGATAAGAATGTAGATCCTCAGTTATAGCAGTGGACAAAAACGACTCATGAGAAAGGAAGAGCTGACAGAATGTGCTGTCAGCAGGGATATGATTTATTCCATGCATACAGCACTGTGGGAAGGCAAGGCACAGGCAGGGGAGGGGCTGTGTTTAGAGAGGGAGGGGGTGAATGCTGCTAAGTGTTTGTGAAGGTTTTGATGGAAATATGACTACCCAAATTGCCACCTCCCATTCTGGAATTAGAAGAGGCAGACGAGTGTGCGTGGCCACCTGTGCCCGCGAGGCCAGGAGGTGTGGGGGAGCTGAGGGCCGAGCCCTGCTGGGATCCCTCCTCTGGCACGAGGATGCTCCTGAGCCATCTGGGTTGCACAGCAGGCAGTGGCACCATGAGCACTGCTGGTATGGATTTCTAGGATGTCCCTCTGTGTCCAACACCTTGTGGTCAATCAGCTGGTGGTCATTGGAAACTGGACCTGTGACCAGTGGTCAAGGGCTAAAGCAACATTTTGTATTTTACAGTATACAGAGAGTGTTCCCAGAAACAACCTCTAATTCTAAGCAGGAAGGGCACTGCTGTTGTCCCAGGCTAGAAATTAATCTGCCATGGAGCCCCTAACTGAGGGCAGCTTGGCTGGCTTCAGCCTGAAGAGTGAAGCAGGGCTACAGATGGGCTGTACAGAGCATGGATAGTTGTCTGATAAGCATATGGAGAAAATGCTGGGATAGGGAGATTACCCATGGCAGACAGCAGGATGTTGTCACACCTGGTGCCCAGCACAGATTTCCAGCCTGCAAGCAGAGAACAAGGTATACTGGAAGGTTTCATACCCTTCTGCCTGCTTCTGGAGTGTGACCACCACTGGGGGTGTGGGGATTAATAAAGGCCAAGACATGTCAGGGTTCTGAGGCAGGGCTGGCTACCAACCATTTGTAACTTGGATGCCATGGCTGTGTTTCAGGAGTGGCTTTTGACTGATTCAAAAAGTGGATATGAATCAGTCTGTGCTATTTGGCCTTGGAGCCCAATGGTCCTTAGCCTTCTTTTTGTCAATATACACAAATTTGTCTAGGCTTACTGAGCTGTAGCTCAGATTTTTATCTACTCTTTAGCTGGATCTCTAAGTTTCCGCTCTCAGAGCTGTAACTACACGTCTTTGAGAAAAAGTACAAAACTTATGGAGTATGAAAGAATGAGAAAAGAGCAAGTAATAAGGAAAGGGAATTTGTGAAATTATTAACTTGTCAGTTTAACGTCAATTAGAAGAAAAATTCTGGAATGGAAAAAATCAAACCATCTGTAACATCTTGGAAAAGCATCAAAGAGCTGAGTAGCTGCCAACATGGTCCATTTGTTCAACCCAGTTCCCTTCTGTGACTGAGTAATTGGCCAGTGGATAAAGGAGGCACATTAGATGTCACATTTTGAGATTAGTAGAGCTTTTGCTGTTCCCTTGCATCACACTTTTGCAAATACGCACATAAATTAAATTAGGTGGTGAAAAGCCAAATGACTTGGATAATCATGCTCAGAAAATTGATCTGATATCTGACCCAACAGAAACATCAAATCAGTTTTCACAGGGTCTTTTGAATGGAATAGGGGTTTAGCCTACTACTTACCATAGTAACAGCTAGCTAGAAGCAAGCAGACTGGCTTTATTGCTAAGCTAGCCCTCCAGTCTTGAAAAAGGATATAATCAGAAATGTGGATAGAAATAAAGATTCACAATCACAGAATGGTTTGGGTTGGAAGGGTCCTTTAAAAGTCATCGAGTCCAAACTTCCTGGAATAAGCAGACACACCTTCAACTAGATCAGGTTACTCAAAGCCCCTTCCAACCTGACCTTGAATGTTTTCAGAGATGAGGCACATGCAGCTTCTCTGGGGACCCTGTTTCAATGTCTCCCTACCCTTGTCATAAAAAAAATTCTTCCTTATAAATATTATAGAATCATAGAATATCCTGGGTTGGAAGGGACCCCCAAGGATATCATAGAAGGTCAGCTCCTGGCACTGCTGGGGACCACAGCATTGTCCACGTGCTTCTTGCCCAGCCCTCTGGTCATTTTTGTGGCCCTCCTCTGCACACAATCCAACAGGTCCATGCCTTTCTTGTGCTGGGTTCTCAGAGCTGGATGCAGCACTGCAGGTGGGGTCTCACTAGAGTAGAAGAGAGGGGCACAATATCCCCCTCACCTGCTGCCCACAGTGCTTTGGATGCAGCCCAGGACACGTTTGGCTTTCTGGGCTGGGAGGGACAAGGCTGGGCCAGGTTCATCTTTTTCAGCCTAAGTCCTCCTCAGCAAAGCTGCCCTCAATTCCTTTTCCCACCAGCTGTGTTGACACCAAGGGCTGCCCTGACACAGGTGCAGCACCTTGCAGTTTAGAGAGGGAAGTGTGAGGTATTAAATTCTGTTGAGAGCAAATATGTGATGGGTGGTTCTGAAAACTTCCTGGAAAATGAGATGGGAAGTCATGAGAGTTAAGATGTGATATGACTCAGAACTATGATGCTGTTTTTTCTGGCATGAGAAGGAAGCAAATGTTGTATCAATAAACATTGTATTGCCAGCAAAATACAGAATATACTCCCAGTCTGCTCAGCATCATTGAGGCCTTAGTTGTAGTGATATGTCCAGTACTTTTCAGAGGAATATGGATTCTGGCAAAGGAAGGCTGGAGTGATCATCTGGTTTAGAACTGAAGAGAAGGCTGAACACAACAGGTCTTAAACAAAAGCTGTTGTGAATCTGTTGTTGAACAAGCCTGTGGTACACAGGATGGTAACTTTTCAATGGCTTTGAATCATAGAAAGGAAGGTCCTTGTGTATTTTCAATTCCTTTTGAAGCTAACTGGGAAGACTGTGTGAAACACTGTGATGGATTGCTGGAAGAGTCTGCTTTGAAGACCCCACAGAAAATATGAGACTTAGTCTGGTGTTTTGTCTGTTTTATGAAGAATTAGTTATCAAAAAATTTTCATTATAACACTGTTTAGGTTATACAAGGGCCAAAAGCCTAAAATATTAAGTAAAATTTCTTGTCAAGTTATCAGGAGTCCTCCTGGCTGAATTTTAATCTGGATAAGGAAAGCAAGACCTTCAGCCAGAGAGAAGCAAATGAAATGGGGGAATCCCAAGTTTGGGACCATGCTTGTACTTTAGGCAAGAGGAGAAAGCATTGGAATTTCTAGCATTCCAGCCTGCCTCATGCTCTTTGCCACCTTACATGCTGCCAAAGTGCTTCCAGAACTTACTGAACCATTGTATTCTCTGACTCTATAGACCTGCATCACATACGTTAGGAACAAGATCAGGAGCTCCTGTGCAGTGTAACACAGCTCTTGGGCCTCAAACAGCTGATAACCTGCAGGAAAACGGGATATACTGGTGATACAAACCTTCAGCAAACTAACTTTGAAGGTCAGCAGCTCCAATTCCCCCTGCAATCCAGCTGCTGTTTTCCTTGGCTGTTCCCTGGCTGGTGACAGTTCTGATGGCAAGGCTACACAGGGATTTCCCTCATTTGAAAACATCCTCTCTATGGGCTTGGATTTTCAAGAGGTGTTGAACACTTCAGAGACACTTCCATGTCTTCCTTTTGCACAGGCCTGGTTGGCTACCACCATGAATTTTAGAGAAAGAGATAACATGTGCCATGTCCCTTGTGCCCTGGAGTGTCAGGTAGATTATGTTCAACAGTATCTAGGCTTTGCACCGAGTTAGGATTTTTTTCCACACTTGTGTCATAGTGGGGTTATAGCCAGCCCACCCAAAAAAGGGTCCTCCAGCCCTTACCTAAATCTGTGGTATTTGTCTGGTGTGATGTAATGCTCTCCATTGCTGATGTGGTCTCCCATAAACATTGATGCTGGTCTTTGGGATGATATGGGTCCTTCCATGATTTGGTGCAGGAATTTAAAGTTTTGGGGACATTGCAACAAGGAACCTCTTTTTTTCTTTCTGATACAAGTCTGTTGAAGCATGGCCAAGTGACCAGGCTTTACACTGGCCTGGCCCTGCCCTGCTTGGGGAAGGCAGAACAGTTTGTGCAGGTCACTGAGGAGCAGGAGCTTTTATAGCCACTGCCTCCAGCTGAACACATCTCCTCATTCCCATGCAGCTGTCGTGAGCTGGCCTGACTGCAGAGCCCAGGCTGAGACTGTGGGGTACAAACAGGCATCTAATTATTAATCTCTGTTAATGCCATCACTTGGCACCAGAACAGAGGAGTGGGTGTAGAGCATTCAGGAGCTTTACCTAGTGTGTAGCTAGAGCTCTATAAAGCTTGTCTCAGTTAATAAGCAGCTAATGACCTTCAGAGGTCAGAGTTTGTTAGGAAGAGAGTAGTCAAGCAAAGTGTACAGGGACAAACTGCTACACTTCAAAAAGCCTGCCATCTGCATAGAGATCACTGTTTTCTCTCTCACTGTCTGCTCTCTTAGGGGAACAGAAGCAGAATCACCCCAGGCTGAATTGCAGAGGACGTGGAGCTTAAAAACAGGTATAAAAAAAGAAAGAGAGGGGCTTCAGGAGAGGAAGAGAGCTACATGAGAGTGTGCTCAAGAAAACTGGGAGATTTAAGCAGAATTCCCATGTCTCTGTTTCCCACTAAGGGCTTGGAGAGAGTGGGGGCTTTCAAACTCTGTTGTCCTGGCAGGGTGTCTATGAGTTTTAAATGTCAGAATCACAAACCCTCATGATAGCTGGTGGTGTGGTGTCACCCCTGCTGCTGATGTTTGCCTTTACTGAACATAACCCCATTACTGCCTATTTTTTAGGTCTGTGGTCTGGTCCTTCAGATCACAGCATGATTAAATTCTTGTTGAGAGAAGATATCAGTATGCTACATCATGCCCTATATTTTGCATGACACACTCTCTAGTTTATGTGCTCTGACCAATTTCTACTGTCTATGTGAGCAGTTTAATGCACAGATCTGCAGAGCTAAGTTTACACTAAAAGACTCCTGAAAAGTCCCAACTTTGCAGCTCCAGGGCAAAGATGCTTTTATTAAAAACATCCAACCTCTGAAGTCTGTGGGAGACACACATAAGTGTGTGTTGTGGAGTAACCAGTGAGACTGTTTACTGAAACACAAGCCTTTGTTTATTGCCTTCCTGAAGTAAATTAGGTGATGTTTATACTGAAAAGCTGCACTGAACTTCCACTGGGTGCACGTACATGGGTGTGTGTGGCTTTTCTGTGGGAAGGGACCTTGGCTCATGCTCTTTTCTGGAGCTCTAAAGTTGCTTGTAGACTCTATTACTTGTTTTTATTGAGGTTCAGAAAATAGAAGGGTGAGTGCCTGAGGTTCTTATATGCCATAGCTTTGGTTTTATGAATAGTTTTAATATTTTAGTTCTGCAGTGTAATCTGTTCTTCCCTTAAAGAGCATGGCTTGTAGTTGAGTGATTCCCTGCTCATTTCAGGGGAGCAGGACTAGGTGACCTTCACAGGTCCCTCCCAACCCAGCCTATTCCATGATTATTTGATTCCAGTCTAGCACAGAGCAAACATGTCAGAGCTGAGTGGTTAAGTTGTGCATTTTGACATGGGAGAAGTTTAGATGGATGAAAGGCTGGAAAAACTTCAAAGCTACTTTAAAGGACATTCCCTATATATTTCTATTTAAAAGTACACTTGATTAATTTAAACATCACTGTACAGCACTGACACTGGATTCTTTGTTCTTTGGGATTTTGGGGGGGAATGGTTTTGTTTATAACTTTGAAGTGAGAGGCTCTTTATAGCCCCATATCCCAGGCACTCATTATTTTATAGATGCTTGTAGCTTATCTGTAAAACTAAAAATCTTTTTACTAGACAGCAAAGCTCAGTTTTCTTCTATTTTTGTCAAACTTTTTTTCTATTTTTGTAGTAGTGACAGAGAGGAGAATGCTTTAACTCCTACTATAAACAAACATGTCATTTCTGGGAGAGAATGAACAGCTTTTCTAAGTGAAATTTTGCTTACAGTGTGGCACTTCAGGGTTCTCACTTGATATAAAAAACCCAAGCACGGTTAGGATGAACATCTGGCTGCTCTCCTGTTCTCAGTAAAGTGATCCACTGCCTTGAAGCTCTATTGTAGGTAAACAGCTGTATTTAACAGAACAGCAGTGATTTTACTCTGCCTTAGCTCTAGCTTTGTGTGTCTCTAGCTCACAAAGGAAAGTTAATCACAGTAAGCTTTCCTAAAGGTATTTTATTGATTGATTCAAAATCAACTAAAATTCAATTAATTAGACATATATTCATATTGTTGCTTTTAGTTTTTAAAGTGCTATAAGATGGATTTGGCATCAGAATGGATTATAAAACTTTAGATAATAGAGAAGAGCTTAGGACTTCATATACCTAGCATGTATTCACACCAGTACATGTTCCACCTCTTCCAGGCCAGCAGATCTTTAGCGGCAAATGCAATTTAGATGTTTTTTTTAACCTAATCCAATGAGTCAGGTACTAAGCATCAGAAAATTAGATTTAATTCTTTACCATGAGGGAGCCTCAAAATTTGTCTTCAATCTCTCATCTTGCAGCTCAAGGTTTAGTTGGGAAAGTAAGGGATGCTGTCACTGGGGACAGTGAAATACTGTCTTTAAAAGCATCCTTTTCAAAATCATTAAAAGCATATGCTTTTACTTCAGGGTTTGAAAACACATGCATCACATGTGGTGCTACCATAGTGTTAGAAAATGTAATGTCTTCACTTAAAAAAAATATTGTTAGTTTTGGTTAATTTTACATTTTGGTTTATAGTCAAAGGTAAGATTTTAGGCTGGTTAGAGGTGAGACCAACTCAGAGATAGCTGTGCCCAGGGGAGGTTTATGCAAAGCTGCTCAAAGGGATGGGGAAACAGGTGGACATGAGAACTTGGTGTTTTCCTGGACTAACTTTGCTTCTCACTGCAGACTGGTGAGGCTTTCCAGTGGGTCTAGACAGTGACTGCCACAGCCACATAAGTGAAAAATTTCATGTTTGTTTCTCATTTTTAAGCAAAGTAACAACAGTGTGAGTTTATCTACACATGAGCAATGAGGAAAAAAACCCCAAACTGCTGGTCGCCTACTAATCAAGCAGCAGCACTTCTGTCTCTTTAAGAGGAGTTTTTTAGTCTGGAGAGCTTTTCTGTGGGTGACCTCCTCAAGTCGCTGTCTGAGGCAAGAACCGAGTGTATGTGCTCTTCCTTGTGAGCTGGAAGTCACTTTAAATCTGCTTAGCTTTCCTTTTAGAGCAGAGCCAGCTGTTCTTCAGGGTCTCTGGAGTATCTGTGTGTTCTCTTAAACCCTCCTTTCTGGCTAGAAAATAGGGACAGTAGCTAGATCTTTTCCCATACCAAAAGTTTAACAACCTTGGGCATTATTACATTGCTCAGACATGTCTGTGGTCACAGTTCAGTCCCTGCTTCCCCTCACTGAGGCTCCCCAGCCCCCTGTCCAGGCTCAGCTCCTGGAGGAACAGTGCCTTGTGTCAGCCCCTGGCACTGCTCATCCACCCTTTGCTTTTCAGGGGTGCTGGCACTTGAATGAAAACTGGTTCTGCTGTGACCCCCATCTCATGCAGCAAAAAGTGGAAGGGATTCTGTTATCTGAAATTAATCAGGAGTTAACAAGGCTTGTTTGAAGCCAGCAATGGGAGTCACAAGGCAGCTAGTGATTAGAAGGGCTGTGCTGAGCCATTAATCAGACAAAAAGAAGAAAATAATACTGATTTAAGGGGATTTTTTCCCCTTTCTGTTTTCTAAGTATGAAATTCATGTTTAGGATTAAACCAAACCATTTTGTAAGTGAGATAGAGCAGTTTTATGAAAGGTTAAAGATACTAAACAGGAGATGGAGGAAATAAAGGGAAACAAGTTTTATACATCTTGGTCAGTGGCCATGGAAGTCATTCCATCTTCTTTTGAAGGATGCATGAATCTGTCTCCTGGAATGACAATTGCTGAGACCAAGCCATCTCCTCCCAGGTGAATACACACATTTATGCTTCTTGTTCTTCCCCTCCTACTCTCAGCACAGGGAGAAATCAAACATCATACCCCTGAGCTGGGGTAGGATGGGGGGTAATTTCTGCAGAGTGCCCTATCTGGCTTCTCCACCAGCAGCAAAGCTCAGGAGTTTGAAATTAATGCAAGTGTGTGGTACAAGAAGCACAACTGGGCTGTTCAGTAGATGCCAGAGTCCTACTGGCATGAGAACATGTAGCCACAAGAGTGTTTTAAGCAAACTTTTGTATAATACAAAGGATTGGGTTTCTGTCATTTTGACTATAGTGGTTTTTGTTTGTATTTGGGTTTATTTCTTTCCCTCCCTGGATGTGACAGGTGACTGAGTAAAGTGAGGTTCCTGAAGTGTTTTCCCCACTGCTTCCCCCAAATATGGAGAGTAGTTTATGAAAAAGAGTGTTTAGAGAGGAATTTCAGAACTAAAATATCCTCCTAGTGTCCAGATACTGGATAAAGGAATTTTCAGTTGGTGATGCTTATTTTTCTCTTCAATCAATGCCTTTTTCAAATGGGCAGAATCCTCAAAGTAAGTCCTGTGTTTTAATGTTTCTGAAGTCAAAATGTTTGTGGATTTTTTGTCCCTTTTCAAGTGCTTAAATTATTTGAAATAATTCCTTTCACAAACATTTATATCCATACATTAATATGCCTAATCATGCAATGAAAGTGGCTACAAAGTCAGCCAAAGCAAATTTAATTTTCTCTTTTATGAATAAACATAGTGAAATATTTGTCCAATTCAGACAGAAGCATTCTCTTTCCTTGTTTTACTGTGCTATTTTGACTGGTTCCATTGTTACATTCCTGCTGCATTTGGAAGATCCTAACATTTTAATAGGCAAGAAGAAGGTGAATGAGAGATGCTAATGAATGTCTTTCCTGGAAAATATAATGTGTATTCCTGTGAATGAGAGCATTCCAACAGGAACCCTGAACCTGCCAGTCAGTGGTTCCAGGACCTCCCTTTCCCTAGAACTTATTTTAATAATTTTCTTGGACTTGAAGTAATGAACTGAATATAATAGTCAAGTAGTGTTGAATATCATGATTTTATGTAAATGACACTGCATTTTCACTTCTTTTTCTCCTTCTTAATGAAGCCTATTTTTGACTGCTATGCACTAAGCAGGCTCCCTGAGTGAGCAGCAGTGACAGCATGCAAGTCTTTCAAGTAAAATGTGAAATGTTGATCAGAAATTATCTCTATGTGGCTTGTTTTTTTTCTCCTTACCACTCTTTACTGCCTTGTATTCAATTTTCACTGCCATGTTTATTTTGGCTGTCTTCATAACCCTGCTCTGACCTCTGTCATCAGGATGGTATATTTTTTCCCTGCCTCGTGTATCTCCTCTGTTTACTTCACAGAACTGAACAAGACCAATGTTGATCTGAATGTCTATTCACAGCTATGTTTACTGGTAGTATTTTCCCATGACAAAATTTTTGTTTTCTTTTCGCTGGCTTTTAACCAGTTCTTAGTGCATAACAGGACTTAATTTTCTATCCAGTTACCCAGCTTTCCCCTCCCCATTTTTTTAAATAGTTCTGCCAGAATTAGCTTTATATATGTGAAAAATGATTTTAGACATTTGATTAGTGTTTTCCATGAACTTCAGCTTCTAAGGAGGATCTCTGCATCCACTGCAGAAGAAGGGAAAATATATCCAGCCTAGGATATTTAAGGCAAGCACTGTTGGTTGTGCCATGCCACATCAGTGTCAGCAACCTGGAGTTGCCTCCCAGAGCTGAGGATGAGGGACACACTTCCCCAGAAGACCAGGGACATGCTCTTCCCAACCTGATAAAACTGCTGCAGGGAGCTGGGTGGCCTGAGTTCCTTCCACTGTCAAGGATACCTGCCTCTAAACACCTAAGTTAGCCAAGTTAATTCTACCTAAAGGGTTGTGTCTGAAATAGGGCTTGCTCCATGTGGGGAATCAGCCTCAACTTTTGTAGGACAAGGCAGGGAAGCCCTGAAAATGTTAATGCAGCAGTTCTCTCTCTTGTCCTACCTGACAGACCTGCAGTGCAGCAGGAATTACAGAATTTTCTTCTGCTTGGGGCTGTGTGCCTTAGAGATCTTCTGTGATCTGGATCATTCAGCCTTGGAAGGGTTGCTGAGAAAAATTCTACTCAGTTGTCTTTCATGTGTTTATGTACAGAGACACAATTCTTACCCTCATTAACAAATGTCAACTGTGACCTTATATTAATACCTTTAGGGATTGAAGTGATATTCAGACTTGCCTGCAATATGCAGAAGCATGCTGGGAAACACAGAGAATGGAGGTGCTTTATTAGGTGAGATTTGTGGACTTTGTGTAGAGAACAGATCTTACCAGGATGTGGCTGTTAAAATATCTGATAGCTGGGTATTGCAGCAGCTTTCAGGAGAGAGGAATTTAGGCTCAGTGTGAAACCCTGACTGAAATGGAAAACAAATGATGTGAGATCTAGGATTTCAGTTTGCCAGGGCTGTGAATGTTTAACTAACAAGGAAAAATACCTTCCTTCTTTTGTGAGCATTTTAAAAGGGTCTGGTTGTTATGATCTGGAGTAAAGGAATTAAGAATATGGCTGTCTTGTTTTCCACCTCTTCCTTAATAGCTCTTATCAAACAGCATTAATATATGTAGGACTCAGGAGGAAAACTTCAGATGTTGTTGGTTTTCTGCTGCTACTCATGTACCAGGGAAGTGGCACATGGACACTGAGTGACAGATGAACTTGCCTATAGCAAAATGCAGCCACTCACAGTTATGTAAAAAGGAAACAACAGCATAAGTGGCCTGTCAGGAGAAAGCACCAGGAATGTTCAAGGGTTTTGGAGTTATCTATGTAACTGGAATATTGGATGCTTGTTTTTAATGTTTGGCCCACATGAAAGGTTCTCTAGGTGATAAACATAACTGAACACCAGCTTTCTACAAGTGTACTGCAAGGGTATGAAGAAATGATCTGTCATAACTGAAATAGTACTGAATGCCTAGAGCACTCTTTTAGGATAACCCACCTCTGTGGCTTTCACTGATTTATTTTTGATAGTTATAATGAATTCAGTTGTAACACATCTCATACACGTTGCATAATTCAACCATATAGTAGTAAGTTTCATGAAAATTGAAAATATTTAAAATAATTTATATAATCAAATATTATCAGGTACTGCTTAATTTAAAGGTTGGTGAATAAAAGTGTGAATTCAAGTTTATTTTATAAGTGAATATTAATATTTATTGTCTCTAGTAACAAAAGGCAAGTCTGTTTTCAATTTAATAGACCCTTATCAAAGACTCTGAATTGTCAGCCCCCAATGAATTTAGCATGATAAGTTCAGCCACTATTTTTTGACAATATGAATTCAAACTCAATATCTCATTCTCCTAGGGGAAAGAAAGGAGAAAGACTTGAACCACAAGAAATGCAATCTGCCCTGTATTGAGGAACTGTACCAAATCAAGCAGCTCCCTCACAGGACTGCTATTGATTTGCCCAGATTTTATCCAGCAGTTGTGTCAGTGCTGTGCCTTCACATTCTTAATTGTGGTGGTATTTTTGTTTAAATAGCCTTTGTGGGTAGCTGGAAAGCAAAGGGAACCACGGGTTTGCCCCAGAGGGCAACTTTCTGTGATCAGAGAACTGGACTGGCAGAAACTGCCCACTTCAATAATTGCCTCCATGGAGCATAAGTGCATCTATGGAAAGAGCTGGGAGAGGGAGAGGTTCTTTTCCTGGCCTGATGAATCAGCCATAGTTATGAGGAAATAGTTCTTCAGAGTGCTGTCAGAGTGAAGCATGGTGCTCTTCAACTTCTGGTATTTGTTATGTCCCAGTAAATACTCTGGTAAGGACACAAGACACTTTTTTTAACAGCTTAATATCTCTTTCTGCTTTATTTCTCTGCTTTTTGAAAGGGAGCTACTTATCATGTGAGTTAATTAATTTTTAAAGTCTTAGCCAGTTGTAGCTTCATATCTCACTTTGAAACTAAATTCCATTATAAAAGTGCTGTTTCAAACTTATGAGTCAGAATTTTTTCATCTCCCCTCCCTCCTCCTTTAAGTACCACAGCTGCTATATGGATTGTTTTATTCTCTTCAGTTCTTAATGACAGTTTCTGAGACAAACATTATTTTTGAACCAAAAATAACTCAAAGTGAAATTTGGCTTAATCTAATACTTCTATCTATTGCTAAGTCAAAGAGTTTGCAGCCTTTATTTCAGCATTATCTGTACATGTCTTTCTTAAACTCTTGCCCAGTTTCTGTTTGAAGAAAATAAATTGTAATTGAGCAAACTTGTTTATGAGTTTTTGAGGTTAAATATTTTTGGAGCTGTGTCTTGTTGATTCGAATAGGCTTTTTAGAATAGTGGCCTACTTGAAATAACATTTACTATTGAGAACCATTTATCATTTGCCTTGGCACTGTTGAGCACATCTCCATTTGGTTGCTTGCACTTCCAGTCTTCTTTTAAAACCACATCCAGATTTACCTTACAGCATGTAAGCAGGGCAGTGGCACGTTCAAGGGTGATGTGCCACGACACCTGGAGAAGCTGCTTCTGCTGCTTCTGTACCTCTTGCCTGGGCTGAACCCCAGTTAGTGCATAAATAAGGTTATAGCCAGGGACAGCCACAGCCTTCAGCTGCTGCCTTGCCCCTTTGTGTTTAGGACTGTCTGTCCTCCGGAGTTATTTGGGATGGAAGCTGCCTCGCTGTTTTCCTGAGCAGGATTCCGCATCCTCAGAGCGTTGCTGCGGTGCTGCTGATGGCAGAGCTCTACTGGCAGCTGGCACCAGAGCAGACAGCTCTCAGCCTGATTCAAGGTGAAGGCTCCTGCCTGCTCGAGGAGGAGGAGAGCACTGGCCTTGTACCTCCAGGCTGTTTGTTGCACTGAGACCAGTTGTCCATAGTTAAATCTGTAGCTGCAGCAGTGCTTTCGTTAGGGCTCCTTCGACTCCAAGGCTAAGGCAAGGAGAAGGAAGTGCACTCTCTCACATCTTGGAGTGAGGTTTAACAGCAACTGAGATGTCCTAAAATTTGAAATGCCTCAAATTAAAGACAAATTTTGGGAGACAACCAGGTGGGTTTTTAGTATTTAAAGTAAACAAATAAATATATTCAGCGCTCCACTGCGTCCCTTGGCGTGCTGAACAACATCCATTATAGCAGAGGATTTTAAACATTAGCAGTTATTGAAATTGGCTTCTATAATAGACCATCTGTAAGTCAGAAATAATTAAAAAGTTAAAGAAATATCTGTTGTTTGAAATGGAGAGCATTCTTGGTTAGTAAAGCCTACAGGAGAAAAGTATCAAAAATACTGTTTGCTTTTTGTGACAGTTGTCACATCAGTTCCTTACCTCTGAATTTACTTACTTGTTCAGTATCACATTTTTCCTCAGGTCTAGCTTGGCTTTTTTTTTTTTTCTTCCCCCTAAGAAAGGTCTGTTTCATTTCTCATTCAGCATTCTGAGAATTGTTCAGTGAGAACCTGAAATTTCAACTTCCTTACAAATCTGTTGTAATATGGAAATTTGAAATTCAGCAACAGATGCAACATGTCACAGAAGTGTTGTTTCAGCTGCCCTCTGCCTTTTGGTAGCATTGGAGTCTTGTCCAGGTGTTAAATGGGGAGAATATAATGACAGAAACTTCATCTCACTGAGATGGAACAGGTCTAAATGCCATTTGGACTCTACTAAAAGTAGCAGCAGGTGCCTCCTATTTGTTTTTTGGAAGTAAAGAGCAGAGACTGTGCTGTCTGAAGGGTCTGGTTATCTTTGTGTTATCTGTATTGGAGTGATACCCTGGGTCCTGCTCTGCTTGATTCCTGGATCAGAGCAGTTATGAGCCCAGAGCAGGGTCCAGGACAAAATGTAATCCTGAGAGAGCTGAAAGAGTCATAAAAAGGAGAAACATGGAATTGGGGGTCCTAGACTTGGCATCAAGTCTTAAGAAATACTAATTTTTTGCATCAACACTTGTTGCTTAATTAAATATTCTAAAATAAAATATTCCATAATGATCTTCTTTGGATTAATTGCTTGGCAGTTACAGAAGTGTCCTAAGGAGTATCAGAGAAGTTCTGGATTTCTGGCAAGTTTTGGAAATGTCTTAATTTCGCATCTTCCCAGAGATTAACATTTGGGGATAAAGCTGGAGAAAGAAAATGTTTTAATTTTGTTGACACCAACATATGGATAGTTTGATTTCTTGATTGTTTCTTTGGTTGGTTGTTGTTGGGTTTTGTTTGTTTATTTCTTTGGTTGGTTGTTGTTTGGTTTGGGTGGGTTTTGTGGTTTCGTTTTTCTAGGATTCTGAGTTACTTTTGAGAAACTCTTATTTTTCTCACCTTTGAAATTGGAAAGTTGGGTAGATTGAATTGATGTTGATGTGGAGTACTTGCAGAAACTATTTTACACAGTTTATTAATTTAAATTTCAAAATAACTGTTTGTCTTGAAATGGAATTATTTACTTATGGTCAAATTAATTATTTAATTTTTTTTAAAACAAAATTTATTTTTCAGTGAAAGAAACTCTTCAGCCTTAAATTAATTTTTGACAGCTGTAAGAATGTTTTTGTTTCCTCATGCCAAGACTGAGATATGAAAAGAGTATGAAAAGAGAACTTTCCAGTAATGTTCTCTGCACAAAGAGAAACCTCTTCTCCCAGTGTTAATTAGCATTTTATTTTTCAAATCCTCTGGGAGGTCTTGGAATTTCCTTGTTCTCTCTATTAAAATATTTAAATTCACCTATATAATTTTTTTTTTTTTTTACAAAAGAAAAGTATTCCTGCTCAGATCCAATACTCAAAATCCTGTAGCAAACACTAGATGTTGCTTAGCAGCCTTAATAGGCTTTGGCAATCAAGCTGCTAAAAAAAAAATCACATTTTTGTGAGACTTCTGGAACATGAGGACAATAAAAAAGTATAAAAATTGCTTGTTTTCAGTAAACTAATGTGCTTTAACAATCTGAAAGTGAGTTTACCACTTTTCCTTTTAAATTCTGCAAATATTTTGGCCGCTTCAAGTGTTTAACTTGCTAAGTGATATCTGAATTTGGCTTGTTCTGAACCAAAGTATTTTTGCCTCTTGTGAGATCACAGAAATTGATTCATTTAGGTAGAATAGTTGTCATATTCTTTTCTCTGTCTAAACCCTAATTCCAATTGCTTCCATGAGTGTTCATTTTATTTTAGGAAAAATTTATCATCTAAGATGATGAAAGCTACAATTTTCTCAGCAAGCTGTCAAACAATAGTTCTATTATCCTGTCATTTGCACATGAATAAAATGTCTGTTAGAACTAATAATAAATTTGCCTTCATTTTAATGTGACTGGTGATTTCTTGCTATCTCAAGGAACACTGCAGAATACTACAGGAAGTGCCACAGAGTAGGCAGTGATAATGGCATTTTGGCCCATCTTCAGCTACATGGGAACCCCATCACAGTCTGGAAATGTTTATTAATGTATGTAAAGTATGGGGAATTGAGGTCTGTCCCAACTGAGCCAATGTTTATTTAACTGCCATGACTTCAGGGTGATATTATGTGAGTTTGAGTATGTGAACTCCTGTGGACTGCTGGGTGAATAAACAATGTCACAGAGGTTTCACAGTAAGTTTATTACTGCTATTTGCTTTTTGTTGTGTTGGTTTGTTTTTTTCTTTTCTCTTCTTCTTGCTGTGAATATTCCTAAAAGACAGGATTTCATTTTTTTATGTTCCCTTAAATGTTTGAGAGAGATAACCATGTGAGCATGCCCAGTGTAAATACATAAATATTTCTATTTCAGATTCTCTTTTGGGTTTGGGAATGAGATTAGTCAAAGGGACGGGGGGAGAAGGGAAAGCATGCAGTCAGCTGGAGAAAAGATTAAATGCTCTTTGATCACAAGCAGCAGGACTGCTCTTCTCTTGCTGTGTCCTGCAGCTCTGACTGTAAAGTCCTAGAGCTGAAAACCACACAATTTCCACTTCTTTTTCTCCAGCAGCTGTTGCTACCTGAAATGTGGAGGTCTGGGTTTACAGGGAGGTTTGGAGCAGGACTGCCTTGTCTGCAGGGTGCAGGCAGCTATGTGAGAGCAAGCACATGGCACCCACAGCCCTGCACAGGCACCTGGTCTCTTGGGCCACAGCTGAAACCAGAAGGGCTGTAAAAAAGTGATCCTGTGATGTCCCACCTTGTCACAGGGTTTATGTTTCAAGAGAGTTTTATATAAAACTGTAAAAACTTGCAAATGACTGAACTGTTTTGCACAATTCTCCAGCTGGTGGCTTTTTTCTGTAGCCTGTCCCTGGGCTGATGGAGACCCTTGGCATTTGGGGAATGCCAGCAGGTGCTTTGACTCCCTACACAGCAGATGGCAGAGCTGGGTGCCACAGATAGACAGGAGGCATCCTGGCCAGGCTGTGGGAAATGCTGAAGGCAGGGATATGTCCTGAGCTGTGTCCCTGAGACAGTTAATTTATCTGTGCCTCCACTTGTAAACCATGGCCCCAAGTAAGGAGCCAAACCTTTCCTTTCAGAAATAAAATAGGACAAACTTTGAAACAGGTGATTGCATTATCTTTTTTCTGGAATAGTCACTAGAATCCATCCATATCTCTTCCCTGCTTTATCGCCTCAGACTGGCTTGCAGCTGGCATTCCTTTGGATCTGAACTGATTACCTGTCTCTGTGCTAGTACAGCCTTAGCTGCATGGGAACTACACAGAATCTCTACCCAAACATTTTTGGAAGTCTCCTGGAAGGCAGGAAATCCCTCTTTGGGCAGATCTTGACTAAATCCTCAGTCAGAGCTCTGGCTTTGGAGTGAACATGTAGGGAGAGATGGGCAGGGAAGGGAAGGAGTGGCACAAATGTGTCACTGGGCCACCCTGGGGCAGCCCAAAGGACTGTCTGGGCAAGGATCTCTGGCTCAGAGCATCCCAGTCAGCACTCCAAACCCGTGTTACAGCTCTCTCTCTGACAGCTCTGCTAATCCTTCTTGTGAGTCCTGTGTAAATAACACCATTCCAAACCCCTGCTTGGGGCCAGCAGCAGCAGAACAAATGGGAGAAATGGGAGCAGCACCTGCTGAGATCTTAGTGCTCCATGTCACCTCTGTGTTTTGAGGAGGGAAAGGACATGAGCCAACTTCTGAGCTTCCTAAAGTGACAAGAAAGAATTACAGAAGGCCATCAAAGTGGCTTTTGCCATCCAAGAAGAGTTTAATGGAATTCATCAAACTATATTCAGTACGTGGGTAACAGTCAAATAAACATTTAATACAAAGGATCTAAAATAACTCTGCCTTAACCTCCCTTGTGAAATAGTGTAATTTCTGGTATGCTTTAAGCTACTGCTCAATGTATCAAGTACATATGCACTTTGAAAAAATTATTTCTAATCTATAGTAAATATATAAATTGTTGGGGCATGCATGATAGAGACAACATTTCAATTACTTCCATGTCATTAATATTTATCTTAAATTTACATCTCCTATTTATTTTTTTTTCTTATTGCAAGCATGAAAAGGAATCCCAGGCGAAGTTCAGAGCATTTCTAAGATGCATAGATATGTCCTCCAGCCCTTGTTGTCTTCAATCCCTCTTTAAACCACTTCTAATACAGCAAGAAGAGATGCTTGATTAGATATGCAGATCTTGAGTTGTTTAGAAAATTGTAGAGTTAAACTCTCAGTCATGAATCAAAATTTTTGATAATAAAAGTAGTTGCAAAGCCTTTTGATCTGTATAGATCATTTAGGGCATAGAAGCAATAGAATAAAAAAAATAAGAAAATGGACTTTTTTGATGGAAAAAACTGTCAAACTTCTAAATGTGAAACTAAGGTTTGTTTTTTGGTTATGACAAAGGAGCAGTTGAGTGTCAAGGCTGTCTGTACCTGTGGGCATAACCAGCACACTGCAGTCATGAACTTCTTGGCTGGCTCAAGGACTCTGGAGCCCCTCATAAGCCCAGGTGAGATAATTACTGGTTTGAGACAAGGAACCTTCTTGGAACAGGGTGATTGACTGCCCAGATAGACACCTTTTCAGCAAAATATTTGATTAATTGGTGCAAGAACTCCTCTCTAGGTGGGAAAGTCAGAATGACCTGAAGAGTCCTTCCAGGCAGTTCCTGCTGTCCCTAGGTCAGTTCTTGTGGTTGAACATTTTAACATCTCAGGGGGCCAATTGTGCTTTTCCTCCCACAGGCTCCACTAGAGGTTTCTGTTGCAAAATTAAGCACATGATAGGTAAGGTGCTCCTAAAAGGTCAGTAGGAACTCTTACAGATGCAAAAATGGTGAGGTAGAACAAAGTGGTTTTGTCTGCAGTTACAGTGATCTGCAGCAATGGGTCCAGGATGGGCTTCCAAGAATTCAGGATGGGCTTCCAAGAATTCAGGATGGGCTTCCAAGAATTCAGGAAAACTGTGGTTCAGGGAGTCTCACAGAGTCAAAGATTCTTGCAAGAGCTTCCTGTTGCCACCTGGACAGCAACCAGACCCCTGCCCAAGGGTTTGATCCCACTCATTAGTTTTACCTATGCCAAGACCCCTGGAGGCTGGTTAGGTGTTTTTAACACTCTGCCCATGACTGCCTGGGTAATATTACCTCAGGAAATCCCAGCCCTTTTAAATGTGCTGTCCAGGTAGTCCTGAGCTCTAAATTAGTCTTTGTGCCTCGATGGATGCTTCACAGTCCTGGCTTGAGCTGAAATTTAGAGGTTCTGAGCTCAGCAGTGACTTGTGTAGTTTTCCTGGAAGGAATGAACTCTGGTTCTGTGAAAACTTGTTTCTGACTTCAGCTGTAGCAAGTGATAGTAAAACATTTTCATCAGAAAAATTCCAAATGGTTCTAATCACAATAGAAATGAAACTAGAATTTTTTCCACTTTCTCCATCAAATGTTGTCAGACAGAACATATTCTCGCAAAAATGTTGAATTTTTTTAGCAGTCACCAGACATTTCAACAATCACTTGAAATTGGGTATTTGCTGGAAAACTTGGAGTGAGGGATTCATGAACAATTTAGAGGCAACAGTAGAAAAAGTTTTGAAGAACATAATTATTTGAATTTATTGCTTAATGACAGTTTAGGTGTGTGTCTGTTTTATTTTAGTTGTTTATATTCACATTTGTATGACACCTACTTAATAGAATATTCTAAATTATCAGAAAAAGAAGTTGAGCAATTTTGCTTGCTGGACCAGTTGATCTAAATTCTATTACCTCTCCCCTTGGTTTGGGCTGAAAAGGATGCAGAGGTGATGTCTCATGTCTTAGATGTATTCTTTTATTCATTCTTTTTTCAGTAAGAAAGATAAATTTGCCTGTGTGCAGCATGCTTCAGCACTGACCTTATAAAGAGCTTGTATGACAAAGGAAAATACATATATAACCAATTACTGATGTTCACTAGAAAAAATATTGAATAATAAATTCTTGAAGTATGGTTATCTTTTTGAATATTAACCAGAAATTAAAGAATCTCCACAATTTTTTTTCACTGCTGGAGAATGGAGGTTGTAGAAATAATTATGTTTTACTTTGTTTTCCCAGTTCTGTTTCCTGTAGAGAAGCAGAGTTTCAAGGAGTTTGATTTAGGTTTCACTAAGAATGGGTTTTACTATTTATTTGTGTTACAACAAAATGAATAAGTGGCTATAATATAGATACCAATTTATTTTCAAGAGATGTTTATGCTGTTTAATGTCTATTTGTTCCTTTAGTTTAGTTCTTTGTGTAAATAAAGTTAGCAGCTAACACATACAAGACACAACCTCCCTCTCTGCTATGTTGTTTTTTTCAATAGGATCTCAGACTATAAATTCCCTTCAGATCTTGGCAGAAACTTCAAGCTCTGAACCCTCCAATTATTGTTTAATATTATTCCAGAGGGGAAGGGTAAGGCCACAGGATGCTTTGCATTCTCCTGCTCCCTCTGTCCTCGAGCTGGTTTTGGTACCACAATTTTATCTGTGTGTTGTGATAGGAATAAATCTTATCCACCAAACACCTGGTGCAAAAGAACTCCTGCCACTGAAAATACTGGATTATTCTTTCATCACCCATTTATTCACATATTGCTGTTTGGTCTTTTAGGGCTTTGAAAACATAAAACTTGTCACAGTCCAACTTTAGGATGAAGAAACAGAACTGTTATATTGGATTGTGAGGATAAAAAGATCTCCTATCTAAAACTTCAGAAATCAAAGAGCATTTCTTGTTTCCACAAAATCAGCAGTTCTATCACTATATCTGCCAGGAATAAATTCCTTTTGGGCCTGAAGGAAAAGTGCTGTACAGCTCAGTGTGCCAGTCTAAGGGGGGGAACCTGTCTCAAATAATTTGCTCAACTGCAGGCTTTGTGTGAGACTTTGAGCAAATGAGCTTTGCTTCTGAAAAAATGAAGAAGAATAAAAGCTTTTCTGCATCTTCTTTTATTTTCTAAGTTAGAGGATGCAGAGCTTATTAAGAAAGACACAAAACATGATCTTTCTGTAAGTCCTTGGCTTAATATAGCAGGGGGTGAGTGTCCACTGAGCTACTGCCTTGGAATTTGCCCTCTGTACACTTATTTTCCTGGCTTTGGTGATGAATTCAGATTGGGATGGTGTAGGATGCTGCTCTCCAATTCCCTCTGCATGTTGACTCATGTAATGCTGCTCCCAAGTTTATAACTCTCTGGGGAATAGGATTTTCTGAGAGCCTGGATTTATAGTGCCTGTGTCCAGTGGTGATAGAGCATGATGAATGGAAAAATAAGAGGGTCATGAAGTTTTTTAGCTGTTTCCTTTTATATGAATGTGTTAAACTATGAGTAGGCCATATTCTTAAAATGAAAGATAGGTAAGATCTTCGGGAAAGGTTTGTTTTTATCTCTCTGCATTTCCTGTCATTTTAGTCTGACAGCTTTTGCCATAGTTCAGTAAGAAAAAAAGGTGAACAAAGTGTGCTTTTTCATTTAAATTTGCTTGCTTTATTGCACATCAGCAAGTGTGGTTTTGTTTCTTTAAAAGTCTGAAAATAGTATTTTAGATTGCAAGGTGGCAATTTATTCCTATCCTAAAATTTGGGTTACACTTCTTTTGCTTCTGAGCAATAACTCTAC
The DNA here is from genome assembly GCA_013398075.1 of Notiomystis cincta. Taxonomy (NCBI): domain Eukaryota; kingdom Metazoa; phylum Chordata; class Aves; order Passeriformes; family Notiomystidae; genus Notiomystis; species Notiomystis cincta. The sequence continues at coordinate 112,348 of VZRX01011342.1, read as the reverse complement.
AATTCTACATTATATGCAAAATAAGGTTTGCTCTAAGCCACTTGATTTTTCAGGGCTGTTCATGGTTGACCATAAATAGATATATGTACACCTAAATTGTTCCCTACCTGGACAGAAGGTTCCAAAGCTGAGCTGCCCAGTGCAGTGTGAGAAGGGACAAGACTGTAACTATTTCACTTCTCTGTTTGCCACCATTTGCTTTGGCTTCCCCTGCTCCAAGCTGTGTGGGGCTACCACCTTCTCTCCACTGTCAGAGAGATTGTCACACCTTGCCCAATGCGGTTTAGCCCACTAAACCTGCAGAAGCATAATTTGGGTTTTTCTGCTGGGCTGCTGAGCTGAATCTGTTCATAGAGGCTTCCAGCAGCTGCCAGATATGTCAGGGTAAGTTATGACTGAGCATGACTGACAAGGTGGAAAGAGAAAAACAGAAAGATGAGGAGACAAAAGTCAGAAATGCCTCTTGACTCCTATTTTTGAGGTTGACTGACTGTCTTTTCTTGTACTGGGGGACAGCCCCAGTAAGGGGAGTCAGCAGACTCCAGCATTTAGACCATGAACTCTCATCTTCCTTAGTTTGCAAAAGTCACTGGAGAGGGGAGCCTGTTCTAAGAGGTTATTTGGGGAAATAATGACTAATTTCAGTGCACTGGAATACCTCAGAGGGACAAGCCTCCCCTCACTGAGTACTTTATGCATCTGGAGCAACCAGCCTCAAGAAATTGCAATACTTTCCCAAAGTTTTGTTCTTTTGGTCTTTCCCCTGAAGTTTTGTTCTTTAGCCTCTCCCTCTCTTGCCATTGCCACCTCTGCTGGGGAATGTGCTCTGTCCTGGGCCTTTCAGGACAGCTGGGCTCTGCTGACTGCTCTGAGACAGGATCTGACAATTTATTGTTGACCTCCCCCCTGTCATGTAAGAGGTACTGAGTTTGCTGTTTCACATGATAAAAATGATAGCCCAGTTGTCCTTTTAAACATGTCCCTTGGTGCTTCTGTAGACAAGGGAGTCATGATAATTTTACTATTTTTCCACTGCACTTAAAAAAAAATATATATTATGAAATTTCTCCTGGCTCCCACCCTTCCCCGTGTTCAAAATATAAAAGCTGAAAAGCTTTAACTGCATGACACAAGTTAAAATTCACAGTACCTGTAGGGGATAATGTGAGCAAGAGTGTAACTTCTTCCCAGTATCCTTGAAGCAGTGCTTTTACAACCTCCTTATTTTAATGCCACTTGAGTGGATTAAAAAGAAAAAAATAGGATTGCACAAATAGCTACAAGAGACGTGTGGTTGCAAGTTTACTATTATAAAGGCCCTGCTCTCACCAGGCCCCTAACAGTGCTTCTGAAATGTTGTTGGCTTTTCCTCTCTTGTCTCTCCTGCAGCTGAAGCCCAAATTTATAGCCAGAAAATAAGTGTTGCTTTTTAATTGAGAAAAGTTTGTTGCATTAAGTGACACAAGCACAGCCATATTTAATAAAGGCCATATTTAGTCTCAGTGCATGCCTTGTTTGAACAATCACAATGGCTTTTTTGTTTCCTTACCAACATATTCCCTTTTTCTCTTACAACATACTCTGAATCAGCAGCTTATTTGATCTTTTGTTGCCTCTTTTTCTTTTCTATAACCTAGTTACTTACAGGTTTTCATGATGTACCCATATGCCTGTGTGTGCACAGGAGATTTTTATGCATATACATAAAATTCTGCCTTAAACTGAAGCAGTAACATTAAAATCCCTCTGCTCTGGAGTAGTGTCATTCCTGTTCACTGCAGCTCCTATAAAAACATGGACTGTGTATTTCTGGCCTGTCTCCAACATCTCCATTCTTCTCCTCTGCCAATTCTAAGATTTGGCCTCTTGCTGCATCCTGTGTTTGGGGTGGAATTCCCAAACTTTTTGGGTCCCTCTTTTCCAACTTACACTTTTAACCTTTGATTTAATTTGTATTTCCTGAGTAATGTGATGCATTAGCAATTCTCAAGCATTATTCAAAATACAGAGGCAGTAAGTACTGTTACAATATTATGCTCTGTTTTCTGTCTTCTTAAATAAAATGTTTTACCAATCTTCTGCCCTTTAGTTCGGGAGGTCATCTAATGTTTTTGGTTACTATATTAAGGAATTGACCAGCCTTGGTCTGTGGTAAAAACGAACCTAATTTATAAAATCCAGAGGTATGTGGAAGAACAGTTAATAATTTAAAAGAGATGAAAAGGAAAAGTGTGAAGGTTTGTGTAGGTCAGGTGACAGTGTCAAATAAACACAGTCTGAAAGGTAAGCAGAGCCAGTTATGAGCACATGCATGTAGACCATAACAGAAGGTGGATGGATATAAACGTGGAATAGACTTAAATATCATATCATTGTCTTCACACACAGTCAGAGGAGAGGGGAGAAGGAGGTTCTGCCCTGCTGGTATTGCTGCTGCTGTTCCACAGACAGCATCAAGCTCTGAGAGCATTGGTCTGTCTTCATGAGCTGGTTTGAAGTGCTGTGGGATGAATAACTGAAGCACAGGGAGACAAGCTGAGCCACACAGCCAGAGGCAACCTGCACAGCAGGATCCACAACCCTGAATCAGGAATCAAATTTCCTTCAAATGACAAGACAGGTAGCTTTCTCAGGGTGGAAATGAGGAAGAGAGATGGTTATCACAGTTCTGTAGTGGGTACAGACAGATCTGTGTCTCACTGGGGCTGCTGCTATGAGTGGCTGGGAGAAAACCATGGCATTTGGCACTGCTGAAATGCATTTAGCAAGGGCGAGCCATGCTTGACCAGATGCTCTCTGTGTTAAAATGACTTGGTTTGTGACAAGGGGAGAGCAGTGGATGTCACTTACCTGGACTTTACTGGTGTCTCCCACAATGTTTTTGTGTCCAAGCTGGAATATCAAATCTGGATATTTGGATCACCAGATGTGTTGATAGCTTGTTGGCGAGTTGGGCTCAGAGGGTGGTAGTTAAGGAGCTGTGCTCAGCCTGGACCATTTCCATCCTAGAAAGCTTTTGTGCCCTACCTGAACATGACACTGAACAGCCTGTTCTAATTTCACTGGTGATCATGCTGAGAGCAAGAGACTGGACTGGAGACATCCTGAGATGCCTACTACCCTGAGTTATCCTTTGAGACTCTTATTCTAATGTTTGGGCACACAGTGATTGTCCAACTGGCCAGAGCACAGGGTTGGCCTCATGATGACAGTAGGAGAACATAAGGTGCTGACCCTCCCCTGATAATTCTGTAGTGGCAACCTCCCTGTCAAAATATTGTTATCACATTTTCTGTAAAAAACCATGGGTTCATATCACATTGTGGTTTCTGTCACACAAGAAAAAGGCTTTGATTTACTGGTGTTAATGGCAACTGTAACACAGTACACCCACTTGCCAACATAAGTTTCCAAGTTTCCTGTCCTCAGTATTTCGTGTTGGCTATGTCTTGGACTACACTGCCTCTTGCATCCCACCTTTTATGGGAGGGTTTTACACTTTGGTATTTAGATTCCTGCAGCTTTCAAAACATGCTCAAGGGCTGAACAAGAGCAAATTGGTCTTGATGTTGATGCTGAATATTTTTCCACAGACAGGTAGGAATTCCTGTGCTTTCCTTATTTTTTAATCCCATCTTATTCCCAAGGCTGTCTATGTTCTGGTCATGATGTGTGGTGCTTTGACTGTTTTTGAGCTGTAGTAAATTTACTAAAGGGGAGGAGAGAGAGATCCTTTTCCTACAATCTTCAGGGTGCCTTCAGTGAGAGATATGGCTTTGAATGTCTGGAAAAGATGGAATTTATTCACCAAAATACATTTGGGTTCCTGCCTGCTGGGCGAAGCAAGATATATTCCTTAGATAATTTAAACTTACCTGCAGAACATTTGCTAAATCCTGTCCTTGGGATGAAACATATGGAGAAACTTCTAGCAGGGTATCCTGAAAGAGTCCCAAGGGAGTTCCTGAGCCCTGCAGCCATGGGCCAAGGTGCATGCACAGTACACAACTGAATGGCAAGCACTCACCTACCTGAAAATACAGATATGTTTGCACTTGGGTGTTCTCATGAGCTACTTGCTGCCTTGGGGAGCTTGCTCCTTCATGGATATGGCCCCAGCTGTTTTGTCCCTGAGAAAATGGCTACAGGACAAGGGTTTTGAGGACCTGGAGCCCCTGATGATGGATGTAGACAAGACTTGTTGCCATTGTGGTGAAGGAGTGAAGGTGTCCACAAGGCCAAAGAAAGTCGTAACACCAAGCCACCACCTGCTTTCCATTGTCTCATCCTTGCATTTTTACACATTGAGGGCAGACAAAAGTTAGGGCACAGATTTTGTAGCATGTAATTTCATCTGTTCAAGCTCCCTCTGATAAAAGCTCTAGTGACTTTGCATTTATTCTGCACTTGGCCTATTTTCAAAGCAAGGTGAGCTACCTTGTTTTGTGTAATTCTTAGTTCGTGTTAAGCCTATCTGCATTGAGTACTAAAGCAAAAACCAAAGGTCTTTGTAAATTCACACTTTTCTTTGTGTATAGCTATATCCTTGCAAATCCCATCTATGCAAAAGCCTTGGTTCTTAATGGAAATGTATGTTGCTGTTACCAGAACTCAGTTTTTCTGGCTGAGAATAAAACTCAGTATGAAACTTTTCTTTCTTCTTGAAGTTAAGTTCTGATGTTGGACATCTTGTCAAATTCTCTGGTCCTATTCCCTCTCCAGTTCTGCACATGACTTTGGATGAGTAAGAATGCAAATCTTCAGATTATTCATTCCAACTACAAAATGAGGTGCAAAACCCATCTTTTTTCCTTTCCCCCTCCCCTCTATAAAAAGTAAGGGTAATGTGAGGCTATCTCAGCCTATATTCTTCCTTAGATGTTGAATCCTGCCCAGAAATGTGTCTGTTTTTTCTACATCTAAGTTACGAGTCCTGAGGCTTGCTATAATGGTGCAATCAATCTCTCGTATGACAACACGGAGGAGGAGGAAAAAAACTGCTTTTTGTCTTTTTGAGCTTTTATAAATTAGAGGGTTTTTTCCTTTCCCTTTTCTTTTCATGGATTAATCTTGAATGTATTTCTGTGGGAACCAAAAAAATCAGCTTTTTCTTCTGGAATTCTCTCTCACATTTTACATCCTCAAAGGCCAAAGGGTTGATTAGCTCGATTTATTTGACCTAGTCATTGCTCCAGCTCAATAAATTTCCTCAACATCCCAGAACTTCAGTTTAACTCAATCCCTTCCTTCCTTAGGAAGTTCCATTATATACTATAAACAGAAACTTAATGCACAAGTTTTCAGCTTGTCTTTAGCAGAATGACTGCTGATTTAGGCCTGAAGAAAAGCTTGAAAGTGTGTCTTTGTTTGTTTGTTTATATTTATCACCCCTGGTAGTGTTGGTTGGTCTAAAATTAGAGATTTGTTTCCCCCTCCTATGAGTTTTGTCTCTTTTGTGGCATTGGATTACTGTAGCCAAGACAATGGTTAAGTAGCAGCTTTGACTCCAGAACCAGCAGCAGCTTTGGAGATTGAGTGGTTGGCCAAGTGGTGCAGCAGACAGGTATTTTGTGCTTCAGAGAAATGTGGGAAACCAACATCCTTCCTAACTCAGGCAAGAAAAATATCTGCAGAATAATGGGATATTTTAATGAAACCTAAGAAAACCCATTCTCATTAAGGAAATCAAGCTTATTTATTGCAATCTACTATCTGCTTTTTTGCAGACTGCAAGACTCAAACTTCAAATGAAATATAAAAAAACATGTTCCATTACTCACTTTTCTCTTTCTTTAGAGCACACTGGAAAATAAGCATGTCATCAGAGGCCCTTTCTGAAAGGTTGCTAAGAAATAAAAACTGACCCAGTCCCAAGTGTACTGTGCTGCCTACAAGACAGAACAAAAATACCCTTATTTTCCCCCCCAGAGTTGGCTGTGTAAACACAGGAGGTAAGGGTTGTGGAGAACATTCACCCAAACATCTCTACTGCCCTCAGGAGCAGGCACAGACAGTCCCCACCTGCCAAGCACCAGCCCTGGTGGCCGTGCCTGGCCCAGAGCCTGGCAGGGCTGCACCTCAAAGCTGCCCCAGTGAGGTTCCCTGCCTGCACACAGCTGCCTGCACTCTGCCAGAACTCCTGCAGCCCTGCTTTTTCACAAACACGCTTAAAGGTGATTCATTGATGTCTCCCTTTGTCTTGTGAAGACACAGGAAAGCTGCCTGGGTGGAGACTTAAAATATATAAGGTGTTGAGAGCCATTACTGCTGTTTTAAATCCCATCAGGCATTTGATCTTTAGAAATGAGAAGAAGTTCTTACTGTGACTGAAACACCCACAGAAAAAGGGCAGTGGGGTGGGGTGGATGGAAGGCTGCAGAGGGACATGTGTTTGTGTTTCCAATTTTGACCCTCCTGATTTGTTTAGCATATGTAGTCATTCCATCAGTTTCCTACATGCCCAGTTACTGACCTGAACTGTTCAGCTCTGAAATACAAGAGCTCCATAATCTCACAGGCTCAGACCATGAGCTTAAAGGAGTTGAGGGAAAGATGTAACTTCTGAGCTTTATTAAATTCATGCTCACTGTATTGTACATACAGAGTGTGACAAGAGCCCTGATGGTGCTGCTCATTACACCAGTGCTGCAGAGTCCTGCCATCCTTGGGCATGTTCATCCCAGCTCCTTGTGAATTTAAATGAGAAGTGTGCAGGGATGGAGTCTTCTGTGTGTGCAGATGTGTATGTACTCAGCACAGGAAGGTAATTGTGACTCAGAGTCTCTCCCACTGAGGGGTCTCACCAGAGAGCCACTGCTGCTGTCCCATCAGAGATCAGAGAGCAGAGGCTGCTGTGGGAAGAAATGGGTTGAAAAGCAGAGAAATTACATGGTACCATTTTTTTCCTCCTGAGTCAGTTGCTTGGATTTCATGAACCAGGTATTTAAAAGTAGCTGGAAATGTGTCTTTCAAGTGTCTGATTTATTTCCTTTGTAAAATAAGAGTTTTGGCTGTCTTCATTGCAGAATAGGTGGGACTTTGAGTTCCCTCTAACCAAGCCTGGGAGCAGCTGTGACACTGATGAGTTACTCTCCCACCTTTAACTTCCTCCCTTGGCATGGTTCATGCTCAGCACTACTGAGCTGGCTCCACTGGAAGAGGGAGGCCACCCCTGCTCCCAGAGTACTCTGATTTACCAGTACATTTCCATATATCAACTCAAATTTTGACTCCTTCTTTTTTCAGGCTAATTTCATCATTTTTATATCAGTTTTCTTCAGTTGAACTGCATTCTTCCTTTTTGAGAATGCAAACATCCCTAGGCTGTTTTTTTGGGTTTTGTTTGTTTGGGGATTTTTTTTAAAACTATTTTTAGACTTTAGAAGCATATAGAAAATCAAGGGTGAAATTGTATAGATTGTGGGAAGTAGAAAATCAAGCAGGGCACTTTCAAGCCCTGCAGATGCTTTAAATGTTCTGGTAGTGTTTAACAGGCTTTGTAGGGTATCATGACACAGCAAAGTCAAAAATACACCTGAGTAGCCTTGGCTTTTAGTGATCTCAATGAGCTCTCTTTGGCTTTTAAAAGATGTGGTGATTGTGTGTTTTGCCATTTTTCCTGGTTTTACTGGATCTGCAGTAGACTCCCATCATTATCTATAGTTTATCTTCCTGCCTTTTGCAGCACTTCTTAATTTTATTTTAGATTTAAATGCATAATCCAGAGCCCACAAATGCATTTACAGGTCTCCTGAATGATGACAACCGAGATGAGGCTGAGCCATTTGTAATTCCTTTTGATACCAAGGAGTGGAGAACACTTCTAAACCGCCAAGAATAAACTTTGGAGTGCTCAAATGGTTGCATTTTCACAAATCAGTTTCATGGTGCATAAAGTCAAGTTGATATCGACTCAGCTTCCCTATCATATGGATTGCCTTTCAGGAGTAATAAATTTACACCAGCAAGGATGTATTTCCTAGCTAGAGCACCACCTTTTAATTAGGATTGGAAGAAAAAACACTCCCAAAGCTGAACTACCACAGGACATACATTATGGGATAACAGCAGCAGTACAGTCACTTACACAGTACTTCAGTCTTGGAGGACTTACCAAAATATTAACTGCTAAATGACTCTACAGAAGATTGGTTCTCATCTATCATATGTTTTTTTTTGACCCTGCTTTGGTTAAAGGAAGCCTTTAAGTGGAGGCAATGGATATCACAAGTATTTTTCAAAGTATTCAGCTATTGTAGAGTGTTGGAACATACTTCTCTCTTAGCATGAGGGACAAGCAGATGTATTAGGAGCCTACTGGCCCCAAATCATCTTCCAGATGACTGCTATAATCACAAGATGAAGAAAAAGAATTCAAAATAATATTAAGATGTCTTAAGGTGTAGGCTTGGGTGGGTTTTTTGTTTGTGGGGTTTTGTTCCCTTCTACTCTCCCTTTTCCTCTCTCTTTATACCTGCACTTCAGGTGTCCAGTCTGTGTTGTCTCTCCTTGCACTGTCAAGATTCTCCTCCTGCAATTTCTGCAAAGACTGACTCTCACCATGCTCCACTCTGAGTTAAAGCAGATGTTGGAATGGTTTTGAAATTTCAGAAAGTAAGAATTCTTTTCATCTAATTAAAATTGTTGTTTAGTGCGTAGTAGATGTACTAGATAAATTTTCTGCATTTATCATTAAAAACAAGTAAAATGGAGCACTGGCTCTGACAGTTTATGGTTATGGTTTTGGCTGGGGAAAGCAAAGCAAGTTGGAAATGCTTTCATTATTTTTTCCAGGACATCACTAGCATATTTTCTAGGTCAGGTTAGTGATGCCAAATCCAGCAGTGAAAAATACCATATGTTTAATAAAAGCCTAGATCAAACAGCAAATGATTACAATGTACTCATTCTGTGCTCTTTTTCCCAGGTAACACTCATAATTTTTTTTTCACTCTTGTTGTGTCTATTATCATTAAAACTCAATCTGACTTCCTACTATATAGGGTTTTTTGGTGTGCTATAGGAGTCCCTCAATCCTTTCATTGACACTCCCCCAAGCTTTTCTAATGCCTTCTTGTTTGAGTTTTTCTTCTCCCACTGCACAGACTCATTAGTTCTCTGGTGATGTACAGCATCAGAGTAATGTGTTAAAGATATTCTCAGAGACAAAAGCCCCAACAGTTTTCCAATAAGCATAGATGTTCTGATTTTCCAGGAAGGTAAATTGAAGCTTTATCTGAGCTCTGTTGTTCCTGCTCCTCATCATGCTCCTTCTACAGCATAATTTGCAACTTCCAGAGGAGCACAGCATGGGTGTGAGTCAATGGCAGGCAAGGACATGGCTTGCTTAGCACTGGCTGTCACAAAAATATTTAGGGCATGCATTTCTGTATATTTCGTGAGGCTGAAAAAATTCAATGTTTACAATTCCCAAATAAATACGTCTTTTCAGTGAAGTCTTGTGAATTGGAAGTTGAAAGGATAGGCCTCATTTTAAAGGAGTCCTTTAAACGTCCTTTTAGTCAACAGAAAATAGGGATTTTTCTTTCTTATATTTTTTTCCTCCTGCACTCTTGGATGCAAGTAAAATTAGGTTATAAAGGGAGATAAAGAAGTAGATCTAATAGCAGTACAGAGCTTGGCAGTTGAGATGCTAGCCTCAGGGATATTTTTAAGTTGATAATTGCTAGAATTGCTTACCTGCCATCTTAGACACAGGTTCTGTGCTGAAAACAAGGTGCCAGCCTGGATGACCCTGTTGCATGAAACAGCATGGCTGTGTTCTGCACTTGTCACACTTTTGCTTCCAAATTGCCTGGTGATAAACCTGTTCTCACACATGAAGAACTGCTTTTACAATTTTCCTTTTTTGCCTTGGGTTGTATCTGCAATGTTGTAGAGCAATTGTGTTTGGTAGAGGTGGTGCAGTTTGTTAGGCTGAAAAAAGGAGCATCTCTCTTACAAAGAGAGGCTGGGAGAGCTGGGCTGTTCAGCCCCGAGAAGAATGACTGAGAGGGGACCTCTGCAATGCCTACAGGTGTCTGAAAGGAAGGTTTCCAGAGAATGGACAGCCTCTGCTCAGTGCTGAGGGCAAGAGGCAATGTGCAGAAACTGATGCACAGGAAGAATATGAGGAAGAACTTCACTGTTCTGAGCACTGGACAGGCTGCCCAGAGAGGAGGTGGGGTCTCCCTCACTGGAGATATTCAAGAGCTGTCTGACACAGTCCTGTGCCATGTGCTCTGGGATGACCCTGCTTCAGCAGGGAAGATGTGGTCCTTCCCAACCTGACCCATGCTGTGATTCTGTGAAAGGAAGACATTTTTTGGTATTAGTAGTGCTATAACAGTTGTGACTGTCTACAAGCCTGGAAAGCTTTTCGGAAAGAGTAGAACCCAAATTAGACCAGATTTTTTGTGAATGCAAGCACTCAATTACTACATTCATGGAAATTGTTATTTGTGACTCTTTGGAAACCCATTGGGGGATTAAGAACAAATACTTGAGAAAATTAAGGTGTGTGGGGTTACTTTGGTTGGTTGGTTGTTTCTTGTTGTTTTGGGCTTTTTTTCCCCTTTTTTTGTGATATTTACAGCTTTCCCTAGAACCACTTAGTAGCAAAGGACAGCAAAAAGGTATTTCAGTAGAGAGGTGAGAGAGGAAAGATGGGCTTAGCAGGAGAGATGGAATTTAAGTTGTCACAAGAGCACACGTTGAAACGCGAGCGTGCAAGACACGCTGGGATCCGAACCTCGGGGAAGCTCCCAGCCTCAGGAACAGACTGTGCCTACCCACGTGGACGGTGACTGCTGCCTGTTTTTAGCTGGTCTCCGAGGAATAAGGCACGAAGCAGCAAGAGGAGAGCTGCTCAGCCTGCATGCTCACTCCTCTTTCTGTTCCTCTGTAAGCAGAGGCTGTTATGGCTCTCACTGAACCCAGCAAGTCTTTGCTGTAATGGATTATTCTCCATGCTGCAAACAGAAAAGGCCTCATGAACTGAAAGAATGAAGCCATAGCAAAACAACCTCTCTCCCCCAAGAAAACTGCAGTCTAACAATCATATATTTGTCCCTAGTCCCCTGTTTTCTTCAAGGGAAGGAGAAGAACATGGGCTGCATGGGAAGAAATCCTGTGAATTAGAGTTAGTCATAGGGAGGGAGAGGAGTGAAATCTCCATAAGAAAGAGGTTTGCTCAGCAGCTACTGAGGTCTCCTTAGAAGCAATGCCATTGAAACAAGAACATAATTATAGGTTAAGCATCCTGAAATAACACTCACAACCTCTTTTTCTTAGTTCAGCAAATGTGATGTGAGAATTATGAAGAGGAGTTAAATCAAATAACTTCTGAAAACCCTAAGTGAGCTGTTTCCTTCCTAGATATTATACTTTAATAACAGCATGCCTGCCATCTATGAGAATGATATTCAATGATGCTACTAATACAGAAATAAATGCTGCATATTTGTGTAAAATCATATTCACCAAGGCAGATATCTGATGTGTTGTGCAATATACTATGTGAACTTGTCATTTTTGAAATGATATGTTAGACTGAGGAGACAGCAAAAGAAAGCCTATTTGTGTGCCTATTTTGTGTGAGGAAACATTCTCCTAAGTTCTCCTTCTCTGTCAGAATGGGAATATGTGGCATCACTTAACAAAATGATGATATTCATGGTGGTGTCAAGGTGGTTTATTCCCTGTACCTGGAGATGGAAAAAAGTTGCATCTGACACTGTAAATTAATCCAAAATGAGGAGGATCATCAGTCTCTGCAGGCAGTTAAATTTCTGTCATTAAGGGGTATTTAAATGAATTTCTACTCAAATCTCTCTGCTTGTCCCTTCAAAATAAAGCTTGCAACTACACTCATCTCTAGTTTTTTTTTTGCCATGGAGCATCAGAATGCAGGAGATGTGAATCAACATGAAGACTGGCCTACTTCCCTATCAGCTTAGATTCAAAATGGGTTGGAATAAGCTTTCAGGTTTTGGATGCTTACCCAAAGCTTTTAAAAATTTTGTTTTTCAAAAGTAGGCTTTTATATCTGAAGAGGAAAGGTGCTCACAGCTCTTCAGAGTTAAGGTTTGATGTGGCAGTGGAGAAACCTTTTACTCTCCTGCTTCAAGTAACAGGGTCTCTGTCAGATCTCTGTCTGTCTGTACATGTGTGAGTGGGGAATGAGCCAAATGTTCCGCAGTCTCGACAACTAAATTTAAGCTGAGGTTGTTTGTACAGCTGAACACTGGCTCCAGAAGGGATCTCAACCCTGAGAATTTGGGGGGTTACTGGTTTTCTTACTAGTAACAGCTTTCTCATCACCACCCCAAATGCCCTGAGAGGGTGGTGGGAGTAAACTTGCACAGTGCATGGGTTGTCATACATCTGTTTTAGGAGAAAAACAAGCCGTTTCAGACCCTGTCATTCTTGCACTACCTCTAAGCATTTGATGCATTTAAAAAGAGCTTTCCCTAAACAAATCTGTTATTTCTCTGTCTTTTTGTATCTGGATCCAGGCTGAGGCATGTGACAGATGTAATTGCTTGGCATTACAGCGAGCTAGGAGCTCCCTTTCCATTCTCTGTCCCTACAAAAAACCCCCACAAACACAACCCCCCAGATCCAAAAACCACCAAAACCCCAGACCCCCAAATCCTGCATTTTCTCAAAAGGTCTTCTCTGATACCTCAAACCATAGATGCACACTCACATACTTGATTTAAAGCTCAGCTTCCTCCTGTTCCCAGCAGAGAGAGGCATGGTGAGTCGTGGCTGGTCACTTGCTCATACCTTTCCCAGACATGTGTTTTCCCCATCAGTGTGAAGCTCTGCAGAATGTTGGCTTTGTGCAGTGGGACACTGAACTCCCACAGGGGAAGTTAGACATAACTCGATCAAATCTTATTTTTATCTGAGCAAGATCCTTTCACCATCCCATAGTATTCTACTTGTGCATTAATTTCCAAGAGTTTGGCCACAACACTTTAGTAATTTTTAAGAACATTTGCACTGAATTTTGCCTTTTATTTAATAACCTGTAATAATCATTTGCAGGTAGAAGCAAGTTATTAGATTGTCATGTAGAAAATGCTTTTCTCTTATTTGTGATCTATTTAAGAACACTTTCATATTTCAGTGCTAGATGATATATGGACAGAGAGATACATTATTTTTTTTTTTTTGTTTCCCAAATACATTCATTATTCATAAGTAACTCACAGAACAGTCCAAGCGAACTAATTACAGACTATGGGTACTTTGTAAATTATTGAACTGAACTATTTGTGGCATGTTATTGAAACAAACTCTTCAGTGAGCGTGACTGGAACTTCTGAATTAGAGAATAACAAAGTCAGAAAAATACTAAATTATAGACAGAGCATGGTATCAAATTTTATTGATATAAATTTATGCCATACTCTGTGGATCTTATTTTGCCAAAGAGCTGATTTGATCCTGAAAAAACATTGTACCTGCTATACCTGTTTGTGAAAACTACCTGTAAATTTCCATAGTTATTTTTAACCTAATGGCAGAAAAAGTAAAACATGGATATAAGAAACCGACTTTTATTCTTTAGGTATGTTTACAGACCCATCAAATGTATTAAGTTTATACTGTTTGTTATAGATAGAATGTATTTCTGGTTTGGATAATGTTTTCAAGTTGAGGTTTTTGGTTGTTTTTCACATGAATTTGTCACACACAGGATTTCAGTCTGTGTTATCCTGTTAAACAGACAGCACCCTACTGAACTATTTTATTTAAATATGTTGGCATTTCCCATTGGTGTGTTCGTGTTCTCAGTGGAAAAGTATTGGATAAAACTGGTATGGTTTGTCAGGCATCTCAGGAGGGCAGCTGGGGCAATGCCTTGGAGGCACTACCTGTCACTGGCTCTACTTGGATTTCATGCTTTGAAGCCAGCAGGGCTGTATAAAGTCTCAAATTTATTTTGATTTTGACTTTGAGGAAATCAGATAACTTCACTTTCCAGAAGAAATTATTAAAACACCTCTGTTTATCTCTTGTTATTGGACTGATGCCTGCAGATGCTGGTGAGAAACTTTCCTGCTGCATCCACGTGTCCCAGGCAGGTCAGTGAGCAGAAGGGCCCTGACAGGTGGCACAGGGCTGCTGCTGCACATTTCTGATGGCAGGATACAGCCAGGAACAAAACCAGGATGAGTTTAGACTCAGTAGAAGTGTTTCTGTGTGAGTTAAATGCAGTTCTGTGGAATCCCTGGCTCCCTTATATCACTGTAATTTTCACCCTGCGGTTGGAGTGCAGAAGGGGAGACACTGAGAAGGCATCGGGGAGAGGGGAAGTTGATACAAGTTTAATTAAATGTTGTAACAGGTAAAGAGCCCACCCTCCCCAGGGAAAGGGACCCTGAGAGCACAGATACACAGCCCTAATCTTTGATGCAAATATTCTCCTTTCCTTGGGAAACACACTCTCTTGCAGTTGCTAACTCTAGATGCTGAAATTGTGTTTAATACTGGCATAACCTCAATTTTCAATCTCTGTCAATGAAGTTGAATGACTGCAGCCAAACTGTTCCCAAGGGAACACCTCCATGAGAAAGGGCAGAATCAATCCTTCAGGGAGCAGAGTAGAATTGCTTTTTCCAGGTTGAGAAATTATTTATTTTTGCTTTCTATACTGTAGAGACAAAACCCCCTCAAAACCTTTTCTTACTAAAGACAGTATAAATTATTAATTAGAACATCCATTCATATGGTATACTCTTATTTATTAATTTCACTTTTGCAATATCCTATTCAAAAACGTCCTTTGGGTATTTTTTTTCCAGTGAGGTGAGTAAAATTTGTTTTCTCAGCATCTTTATCCATTATGGTAAAAGGCCAGCAAGTTCATTTTGCTTCTCTGAACATAATCTTAGAAGAAATATTTGCTTGACTGATTTTGTTATTTCCCCAGACTTATTTCAAGTCCATTTTAAATATGGATAAGTAATAAGATAATTGTATCAAAGTTCAAGTAATCAAATGTGTAAGAACAATCTGAAATGCATATGCTCAATCTCAGTAAAAATTGCCATTAGAACAAACATCCTCTTTAACTGCACTGCTTCCCTTCCTCTGCCCTCAACCCTGATATTATTATCTTGTTTTCTATCACAGCCCTGGTATTATTTCTGTCTATCTCTTAATATTCCATCTAAAACCATTTCAGACAGGAGCCTTGTAGATTAGGTGGGCAAAGAACAAATAAGATTGTGGGAGGAATATTCTCCCTGCACACCTCGTGAAGATGCGGATTTGCGTGCAGCTGCTATTTTGAGTCTTGCTACAGGAACATTGTTATCCCAAACTTAGAAGAGTGTTTGGCTTGAGCTCTCTCTGCGGGAAACGTGCTGCATTCCCATGTTTAGCACTGGCTCTCTGACCTTTCATGCTTCAAGTTTCCTGTTGGACTGAGCAGGCTTTCCAGCCAGCAGAGGCTGACTCTGACCCCGTGTGCAGTTCCTCAGCACAGCCTATGTTTGGTGCCACTTACACAGAACTGCACTGTGGTTTCTTTATGCAGAAGAACAAATGCCCCAGGCTCCTCAGGTATTCCACTTTCCCATGCATGCTCTCCTATCTGCTCCACACTGGAGAAAAAGCTGGTTTAAGTGTTATATGGTTTAATCCTCTAGGGATGGGTGAAAGAAGATTTTTGATAACCCATTCCAGAGCAGCTCAAGAGAATCAGAAAGATGCAAAAGGATTTTGGGTTTTTTTTCCTTCTTGATTTGTCATTGCTTT
The DNA here is from genome assembly GCA_013398075.1 of Notiomystis cincta. NCBI lineage: Eukaryota > Metazoa > Chordata > Aves > Passeriformes > Notiomystidae > Notiomystis > Notiomystis cincta. Next base: position 96,574 of record VZRX01011342.1, on the reverse strand, counting down.
CAGAGCCCCTTGGGCTTAAGGACAGTATTTCCTTAGAAAATCCAGGACTCCTCTGCACCCCTTTTCTTCCTCCTTGTGCAGTTACATCATCTTCTTCAGAAAGACATGTTAGAGTATAATCATTCAGAAGAGGCCCTCAGCATTCCTTAGCTCCTTCATTCTCCTCGTTCTACCCATCCTCCCCAGTCAATATGTCAGTGCTGCATGTGGCATTTCTGCAACAGCAGCTGCAGTGGTGTGGCAGGCTTTCTGCTGTGCAGAGTATCACAGATCAGAAAACAGTTTTCTGAAAACCCAGCTCCTTATTTGAGATGGTCATAGCTGCTCAGGGTATGTGTGCAGAATATTGTTTCCAGTGGGTTACAACTGTGAAAGAAACATTTGCTTGTCTCTCACATATGGGGCATTTGGCAGTGCAGTCAATGCAGGGACTCTCTGGAGCATGAAAGTGAACTGGCAGCTTCTGCCAGACACTGATGGGGCAGTACAGATGTTACCACTCCTGGTTCTGGATAGCTCTGTAGTACTCAACGTGGGGCAAGGCAAAGAAATAAAGATTTTTTTTCTGGCCAAGCCAGAAAACAGAAAACTTGCCCTGGATTGAAGAGTCATGATCCTGGGCTGGCACATCCCATGAAGCCCTTTCAGGTTAGCAGTAGACAGCGTGTTCTCAGTAAGTGAGACTAAAATGATGGCCACAGAACAAAAATCTTAGCTTATTGATGAAGTTTCTTTCTAACTCTGTTCGAGTAGGTGCTATGTAAATAAGCAGAATAAGACCCATTTCTGTTGAAAGTAGGAAAGGTAATGTACTTTTTCCTCCCTCCCCTACTCAATACTAAAGTGAACTGGAGACTGTCATCTTGGGGAAAGCAAGTAGCCAATGACATTGAAGATGAGGAAAAAAATGAAAGAGAGGACAGAAGTTTGACCTACTTGTTTTGGTGCTTAGAGCACTGCTTCTCTTTATCCATGCTATGGGAAGGATGTATATGAATGGCATGAGCATGTGATTAGATTAGACTGCTAAAAATAGTGTCCACATTTTCAGTCTGAAAGTAATTATATATATTGTGTGTGGACATATACATCTGAGTTATACAGCTTTTATCTTTGTTAAAGCTCACTTATTATCCGACTTAACTGCAATGGACTGACACAGTTCTGATAGGTCTGGGCATGTGATATTAGCTCTGGGAGGGGTAAAAAATTACATAGCCTTGAAAATAGTTTGAAAAAATAATCTTAATCAGGGAATTTATGGCTTGTTTTGTGCAGAGGTTGTCTGGCAAAGTCAGGCTGTAACCCTGGCTGAGGAGAGGGCTGTGTACACAGAGAAAGTGCAGAGCTGGGGGGTGAGAAAGAAGCAAAGGAAGAGACATGGAATATGTGACTTGTGTAGCCAAGTGAAGAGGTGGTGATCAGGAGGTGGAAAAAAGTAGTGTGTGCCTTGAAATAGTTAGCAGTTTTGTCAGTGGCAGCCTGGGAATCTACTGAATGAGGTCTTGTCAAGGGAAAGGTAGGGAATAAATAAAAACAAAACAAAGAAAGTGAAGAAAATGAAAAAGGAAAACACATAAGAAGAATTCATATAGCAAAATTAACACAAGAAGTGTTTAAGAAAGAGATAGACAGGAGGGAGTGGGAGGAAGAGAAAAAGAAGATGAAATTCCAAACTTCCGAGTAGCAGAACTCTGGATTTTGTTCATTATCTTTTTGTTCATTATCCCTGTTTTGTGAACAGCTAGCTCATTGTGAATTCACTTAAATATATAGAAGAGCAGAACTTGTGCAACTGAATGCACTGAAGTATAACTGATTGGAAAGAAACAAGGGAAGAAAAATTGTCTTTTATCTTTATCTGTGAGGCCCGAATATACAAGGAGATCCTCTTTGAGAAGAATAATACAGACAGAAGCTAGGGAGGCAAAGTAGCTGAATGACCCATTCAAGGTCATCTCACAGGCAACAGACAAAGCTAAAAAGCTTGGAGTTACATTGCACAGTGAATGAATTCATAAAGCTGACAGAGGCCTGGCATGCTCTAATCCAGTTTTGTGGGTTATTTTTTTCTAATCTTCAAATGAATTCCAAAAATTGGGATGCTACTTTTTCTCCCTTTAGAAACTTCTTTACTTTGAGAGTTAAATAGATGTTCCAATACTGTTTGAAGTCTTATAACCCTGCTTAGGATGGCCCTTCTCAGTCTACTCCTCCCATCCAAAGCACAATCCTAACAATTAAGGAAAATCCCTCTTTGTTCTGAAGCCTGGATAGAGGTATACTAAGCTATCTAACATAGCTTCAACACCTGATAAGTCCCAGTAAAGAGTCATCATACTCTAAAGCAACAGAAAAATTCCTCCCCATGGAGTTTCATTTCAATGTCTGCTTCCTGTAGTTATTCCAATTAATATTTCTAAAGACTGCAAGTACTGTAGCCATTGGGCACTGGAGGCCAAATATCAATCTGATGCAAAACCACTGATCAGAAGTTGAAGTAGAATTCAGCTTTTTATTTATTAACTTGAGAGAGGATATCTTGCAAAGGGCCAGCTGAACAGTACTTGCAGGTACTCCTCACCACAGCAAACAGCATCTACTTTAAACAGTATTTGTGTCTACAAGCTAAAGCATTAGAAATTTATATTAAATAATCTCCTTGGAAAAGTGTGCTCCTAAATGCCATTTTGTTGAGCTTTTCATTGAAACCACAAGGTTTTGGATTATTAGGTCTTTGATGTTTTAGGATAGTTCTCATAGTGCAATTCTAGCTTTGTGTCTTCTAAGGAGGAGATGTTTGAATATCTCTCCCCTCCATTCCAGAAGAGTTTGCTGAGTTAGCACACAATTCTGGTGGAAAACCTTGCTGGTTTATAAAAGAAATCAGTTATTTATTATATACACTTTTTCCACTGAAGTCATTTGACATCAATCAAAGAAAATCTCTGAAAAAAAGTTTAACATTAGCAGCAAGAATCGTAGAATAAAAGTGGACCAGTTACTCACTCCCTATCACTTACATTATTAAAGAGCCATATAATTGTTTTATGCATTTAAATATGCATTTTTTAAACTGCTGCTCTTGCACAAAATTCTGTTAGACATTGTTTTTAAATTAGTTTGTTTCTTTTATTGGTGGAGCATAAAACAAGTGAAGATGTTACCATGTAACGTGCAGTATCATAGTGGGAAGAGTGCAATATCTGTGATTTTCATACAAGACTCATAAACAGAAGCATTCTGAGTGATGGGTCTGTAACAATGAAACTGTAGGTGCCTTGCTGTGCATCTTTAGGACCATGTTCTCAGGTGCCATGTATGAACAGTTCTAACGAGGACATCAGAGTTCATGTGGCAAAGAAGCAGAAGTATATAATACCAAAAAGAAAATATGGTTAATGATAATGTTATTACATTCCACATACAAGTAGTGGATCTGTTGAAGAATTATGAGGAGGACTGAGCTCAGTGGGTGAAATTTTTTAATGAATGTAGAAATTGGAAGACATAGAATAATGTCAAGGGATATCTGGAAATTTTTCAGGGTTCTGAGGCATCATTACAAAACCCTATGAGGTCATCAGGTAGAGAGATAATTTTAAACAAACACTGTTTGTCAAGAAAACACTTTTCCCATTGTTCCCTGGTGACCAGGTTCATTTCAGAACTGATATTTAACTGCTACTGGCTCAGGACTGCAAGTGGTAACTCCTGAAAACAAATCTCTTGGCAAAGCACTCCTGTTTCCTTTCTAAATAAGCTGAAATTGATCCCAAATATAACCACTTTAAGACTGAAATATAAAATTCACTTGACTTGACCTTTATACTAATAATGAAATGGAGTCATGAGAAAGAAATTTGATGTCTCCATCTACTTCAGCCCAAGAGGACATAATAGATGTAGAGTCATAAACTAAAATTTGAAAACATTTTTTAAAGCCCACACAGGGGTTTAGAAAGCAATGGAGTTTCCATTTTTCAGAATAGAAATTCTATTTCTGTATTTAAAATCACTGGCTTTGGGATTGTTTTATTTTGAGGAGAAGGCTTTTTGAGTCAATGGATGTAACTTTGGTGTTATCCCTGTAAATGAATGGAGACAGGCTTCTACAGGGATGCTTCTGATGTAGACAGTTACACATAAATTACAAAATAGTCTTGGGAAGCCTCTTCTACAGTATCCTAATCAAGGCAACCACTAAGACCAACCTGCCATCCACAGATGGCTGAAAGCTGTGCCTCAGCCAGGAGAGAAAATCCTCCTGTCTGTGTGGGACCCTCCTGCCCCTTGCAGATGCCCCTTCCAGGTGAGCTGCGCGGCCCTGAGCAGCTCCTGCACTGCTCTGTGGAGGAGATTCTGGTCCCTTCTTCATGCTGAGTGGGGATTTGCCCTGCCAGGACTTCCCTCCCAGCTTGCAATATCATTTCTCTCAGTAAGCCAGGGGTACAGACTTTGAGGCAGGTGCCAGAGCTGCCTTTGGAGCACGTGCCAGGGCTGCACATGGGCTCCAGGCTCTGCCACTGCATTCAGGAGTTGTGCATTAGGACTCCTGCCATACAGAGGTGTGTGTTCATGGTCTCTTTCATCAGGGTTGTTGACTGCACATTTGTGATTAGTTTTTCAAAAGTTTGTACAGCAGCTTTCTTTGCCTCCCTGGGTGCTGCAGTCCTATTATTACAGGAGTATTGTAAGAGCATTATAGCACTGAGAACAATTAATTCAGGGCAACATGTCATTGTATTGAGACTTCAGCAATGATAGATTCCAAGACTTATTTGAATTATGGCTATTATAGACATGGTTATGCTGTTGGCCACATGGGCCTTCACTGGAATTATTTTGGATTTATTTAACTGTAAATGAAACCAGAATTTGTCCCCATGGTAATTCATCATTTCAGTTTTGAAAGGTTTGAGCTGTCATAAAGAGCTAAAATGTAAGGTGTGAATGTACAAACAAACAAAAAAGGATGTGTGTGGGCAGAAGATGTATTCCCTAGTCTGGAAAATTTTAAATTAGAGGAGAGAAATTCTAAGCAATTTCTTAATGGAAATGTCATTGTAGCTGTATTCATGGCAGCAGAATCAGACAGAAGTTCAAGAAATAATCTAATGAAAAAGAAAAACAAGAGAGAAGAAGAAAGTAAAATAATAATATACATTGTGAGACAAGATTTCTGTTACAAGCCAACTGTGTGTCAACTCTGCTAAAGCCACTCCTCTGTTAAAGCCAGTGAGCACATACACCTTATCTATTGACAGGCTGAGGATGCATTATTTCCATTAGCAGGTTATCTAAAGCACAAGACTGGAAGGTTCTGGAATATTAAAAACCCCTTTCTATAACTGCAGTAGTCATACAAAAAATGTTTTTCACATTCTTGGAAAATGTGCTTCAGATGCCATCAACAAAACAGTTCAAAAACCAAGACCAAAAGAGCAGGCTGAAGCTAAAGTACATTTGGAAAGTAGTTTTAGAAAGACTAAGCACTTTCCTGGTACTCTGTGTTTTGCAATTACAAGAATTTGTTAAATACAACTCTCCAGAGAAAATCTCCCATGGGCTCAACTGCTCTGACTTGGAGGGATGAAAACCAATCCTGACTGTGAATGTGGCGGCAGGGTTTTCATCCTGTGTAATAGATTTTTCACTGTGCTAATGAAATGCTGATTGCCAGACAGTAAAATGAATGCATCTTAGTAACACAAGATCAATTTTACTTCCTTATTATAACAAAGGTAGCGTTCATTTTTCTCAATTAATCAGCCACATCATCAGCACATCTCAGCTGCAGTCAACTAGTGATTATAAATTGACTCTGGGGTCACCTGGTCTCTGCCTTGTAAAGGGAACATTTTAAATAATGTTCTCATTTTCCTGTGTGGTATTGGAAATCATGCACATGCACTCATAAGCAGAAAGTAGACTTGATTTTCTTTGCAATTTAGCCCAGATCTGGAGTTTGTCCAACAGCAATTAAATCACGCCACCTTCTTTAGACTTCAACAGAGTGGGGCAATTTTCTCCTGTAGTGAAAGGGAATGTTTCTGTATAATTATTTGGTCAACAGGAAGATCAGACTCAAGTTACATTTACTGCTGATTTCTTATTCCAGTCCATGTATTGTACCTGTAACAATGGTATGCAAATAGTTCTCACGGGTACTCAAACAGCTTTTTGTCTCTCTTTTCCTCCTCTCCTCCCTTTTCCTGTTCCTTAGTTGTGGGTGGAAGAAAACAGATTCTTTAGATTGTAGCCCACTTCTCTATATAGATTGATCAACATTTTAATCTCTATTAGCATCAGGTGAGAGAAAATATTTACATCCTCTTACTAAACTTTTTGGGTCTTTAACTTTCACATCCTCTGGGCTCTTTCTGTGGACTTGGAAGGAGCAGAAATTATGCAGAAACAATTTGTAGGATGTCTGTGTGTAGGTTTAGATCTCTGCAGAGTGTGTAGAGGGAACAAAGTGCTCTAATTCACCTGCATTCACCTACCCTACAGTAGAAGAATCTGGAAAACTGAGGGAAAAAAAGGGTAATTGATGCACAACGCTGCTCATCAGACAAGTTATGAACTTGTGTCTCCCACTGAGAATGAAAATACGTGCCTGCAGGGTGCAAGGGTTCCACTTCACCCTTCCTCCAATGTGCTGGGTGCCCACCAGCTCAGGATTTTCCAAAGTAAAGGAAACCTTTCAGTACCCAAAGTGGATGTCAGCATAATGTTGTCAAATGTCTCAAAAAATAACGTTGTCAAGAGGAAGACAGGCACAATGGCCTTCCAAAACCCAATATATTCTGAACAACTTAAATTGGGCTATCTTTCCAAAACAGAATTAAATTGGCCATGAATTTACAACTTAAGATGATCTTGTCTTACTACAGTTACAATTTTCTTTAACTTTTATCTTAATTTTCTTTTTTTTTACTATTTTATTATTTAATTTGGAAGTCAGCTCTAGGGAAGAGTCATTCAAGCTCAAAACTTGTGTGGTTTTCACATATTATAAAGACAAATTACAGATTAAGTCAGGAATGAATCTCATCCAGTTAAAACAGATTGCTATTTTTCAATCTTTTATTTCATTGCACTTTGAATAAAAGGTAGCTTTTGTGTTCATATTTCATGACTACTCATAACAGATATGGAAATTACAGCTTAACTCCCATTGCTTGAAAATTGCATCAGCAGCGTTTAACTCAATCTCTGCTCCCTACTATGGGAAAAATTTCAGAATGTTTTGTGATAGTTTTTCCTTCTCTCTTATATCCTGTTCCCATCAGATTTCATTTATATTCTCCCAGCTTACTCATACCAGCCCTGGCCAATTTAAGAAGCCTGCTGCCAATGTGCAGACTTCCCCAGAGTCTGCAACATCGTAAAGATAAGCACTGATGTTGCTAAGAGAAACATCCCTGTCTCTTGCTTAGGCTTTTTTGTAAAGTAGACAAAGTGAAATAATAATATTAAGCTAAATGTGATTAATAAGGTAATCACATTTGTCATCTCAGAAGCATTCTATCACCACTCCTTCTGTTTCAGACAAGGGAGCTCTCATTTCTTTCATGCTTTATCTTTTCAAAAGGAAAAATGTAAATAAATTTTATGGGGTATGGGTGTCCTTATTCAGTTTCAATCTGTTATAAATTAATATTCTACCAGGTAACCCTCAAAGGACAGAACCTGTTGTGCAGGCTTGTTTTTTGTTGTACTTGTTTTGTTGAGTCCATATAACCAATGAGAGCCCAAACAATAAATACCTCCATGTTAACACAGTTAAGCTTAATTATAGAAAAATATACAGGAAATACTGTATTTCTTGGTGCTCAGACTTTGGTTACTCAAGTCTGTATTTATGGGGGTCTTCCAGCCTGATTATAGGGCCCTGTATGTGGCCTATATCCAGGAAAGCACTCAGGAACAGGCTTAGGGTTTAATGGGCATCTAATGTTGTGCTGGATCTAAAAGAATTGGAGTTGTACATGCCATCATTTTTGGACAGCAGTCTTTGTCAGTGCCAGCAGAGATTTCTGCATCAGCCAATGGCAAATGCTGACCACTGGCACCATATGGGCCCTGACAGAAAGCTGTCCATTTTGTTTTCAAAGTTTGGAGGATGTAAGTTCTGCAAGCAGCAGCTTGTAATGGGTTTAGGAGAGAACTGCTCTGTTATGGATCACATTAAGGAACCTCTTAGTTGGGTGAGGTTTTTTGCTTTCTTATACCCATATCTAATTACTAAGGGAATTGCTCATTCTGTGTCCTTTTGTATGTGCTCACATACATTGTACAGCTCAGGGTGGGCTTCATGACAAGAAAACCCTCAGACAAAATCAGGTGTTAAAGCCCTGGGATCTGAAACAAAGCAACAGTTTGCAGTGTGTCTCTGCTTGCTGTGCCACTGTGGGGAACAGGAAAACTGGGCAAGAACCAGTCCTGGGAGCTGCCTGCAATTGAAAGCATCTGAGGTGAGTCAAACCAAGGCCAAGCAGGTGCTCTACAAACAGCTCTTCAGAACTGGCGCTGTGCAAGGGCACAGTCACACTGGTACTTCACAGCCGTGAACTTCAGAAAAGCTTTTTATAAAACAAAGGCTTTTGCCCACAAACTTCTAGACACTTAAACTTTGAAGACAGCTCTAACCAAAGCAACTCTAGGAGTAGAAAAAGAATAACAGCTTTCTGGCACTCACTTCTTCTGCTGTTAGTAAAAAGTCCTCTGACATTCCCACTAGAAAGGTCAAATGCTGAAAGGTACTGAGCACCCATAATTTTCACTACAATCAACCTCTGAATGTTACTTACCCTCAAGGACTTGACAGAAAGAATTCCTATAGGAGAAGGTATGGGAGGGTCTGGCTGTTGACATGCCAATCAGGAGAAGTAGGTGTTTTGAGGTAAAAGACCAACTGATTAGGAAAAAAGCACTTTTGATGGTTTCAATCTTTAATGTTACCACTGACTAGAGAGCAGTATGTCCCTGATTTGCCATGTGATGGGAAAAGAAGTGTCTTGTGCCCTGTTAGGAACCTGGCCAGCAAATGAGGTAGTGTGAACAGACTCTGAAAAGAGTTACCCACACTTCTTTTTGGCTGGGAGGATCTTTGTGTCAAGTAGCCTGGGCTTTGGGGAAATAAAAGGACTGAGAAAAGTTGTGTGGGGCACAGGCAATGTGAGACTGGAACAGAACTAAGTCCCTCTGATCTGGCTGTATATGATATTCTGACCCCTCAGCAATGGGGCAAAGTGCAGTAAATCTCATTGGAGGAGAAATTAGAAGGAAAGATATTTAGGAGACAAATAAAAATGCAGGAGTGGCCTAACGGAGTAATGCTATGATTTCATCCTGCAAGGTGCATAAGAATTTGTAAAGGGGTTTGAGTCTTGATGGTTTTGAGGTTTCTGAAAGGTGAAAAGGAAAGTAATGTGAATGTGGGTAGAATGGCCATTCAGGTTTAATTTGGGCAAACCCATTTCATAAAAACTTAAAAACGAGTTTAAATGCAGCTGGGGAAGAAACGGTTAAAGATATGCTGTCTTTCAAAATTCCAAGCAAGGAGATTATAGACAAAAGGAAAGTTTGGGAAAAGGAATAAAAAGATAATACTTAGAAGAAATTTTCCTTTATGTCCTACTTTATAAAGGGATATAAAAATTGCTATTTGATTAACTAATTGGCCTGTACTGCTGGATTGTTTTTCAGCATGTAATCTTCAATTAAAAACAAATTTGAAAAGTGTTAAGCTTCTAAGTTTCTGGAAAAACTCAATTGACATTAGTCATAATTCTCTTAATTGCTGTATGATTTTGTGGGTTTACTGAACTACCTGATATAGTTTCAGCAGAGACTTGTTTCCCTTTTTGAAACAGGATAAAATTCTTGTGCTGAAGGCTGTGGATTGCCTCAGAAAACTGAAATCATTAAGATTTTTTTATTAGAGAAGGTCCTGTAAAGGGACATGCAAATGTATGGTTATTAAATTGTTTGGCCAAATATAAGAGAATGTCATGTGAAAGCTGCTTGGAGATATTTTGTACTTTCTGAGGTGGTAAATTTATCTACTTGTACTGGTATAGGTATATATTTTTATTCACCTGGGAATGTGCCTCTATGACAGCAATACCCCTTCAAATACTGATTTTATTCAGGAGGAAAGGGTTAATGAATTTCTCCAGTGCTAAAGGCTGATGTTCAATAAGTTCCTGTATGTTAGGAATTCCATGCTGAAGGAACTTGGAGGGCAGTGCCTCAGCAGTCACACTGCCTTGACTCCTTGAGGAGAGGCAGCTGCAGACCCAGAGCCACAGCTCTGTGTGTGGACAGAGGTCATTTGCAGGGCTAACAGTGACCTTTGGTGGCCCTGGTTGCTGTGTCCATGTTTTCCAAAGATGATACAGAACATGGGGCATAAAGATGTGGCCTTTTGAATCTCTATGTCTTACAGACTCTTAATTAAAACAAAGAAAACTAATGAGTGCAACACTTGTCATAGAAGATGTACATTTTAGGAATAAATAAACCACCAGGAAAAGACAAGTAGCAATAAAATGGTTTCTTTGTATATGTTTTCCCCAAGCAAATCTACTAGGCAAATTATGCTGTCACTTGATTTTTGCTATCACAATATTTCCTATCCTTACCCTGTAACAGGAAGTCTCTCCAAGGGCTGGGAATATGGAATGGTTACACCCATGAGTTAAAGGGAAAAATATGGAAGTAACTGACAAGGAAAGTGGATTTTAACCCCTCCTGGGTACAGGTGGAGTGACATGCTCCTGCATCTCTGCCTGATGAAATCTACCTCCATAGGTTAGGGAGGTGAAGCTCTGGGGTACCTCCCACAGTTCTTGGGAAGGGCTATAACATGTCTGACCTGTGGAACTCAAAACTGCTTGTCTTCTCCTGCTGAATACACAAATCTCAGTAGCTGGTCACAGCTGACCTGGCACTTTGCAGCCTGTAATGTAAGACAAATTGTTGGGCTCTTCAGCTGCATTAGCACCAAAAACTCCCAACAGGTCTTAAACTGCATCTGTGTGCACCTTCATGCTTTTGAAAGTGCAGCAGGCTTAATATTCCTTTGGAAACATTATCTCTGGCTTAAAGTATCTCTAAATTGCAGTCAAAGCTTCAGTGGGCTCTAAGTAGACCTGAGATCATCCTAAAATACTGTACTAAGATACTGGTAGAATACCAGCTCTGCAAAACCTGCTGCATAAATTAATCAGTAGTCATCACATAATGAACAACTGTGGTTACTCTTGTAATAAAATACCCAAGTTAGATGCTTATTTTGTTAAAGTCTGTGATAAGGCTGTTGAAGGGCTGATGAAAACCAAGCATGGAGCATTTCCATGTAAATAAATTCAAACAGTTGAGGGCTGGTGGCTACATTAGATCCCTCAGCTGGAGTGGGGTAATTAATGCCCTTTTCTCTGGTTTTGAAAGTAGAGATATTTATTCTTAGCTTTTTTAATTGAACAGTTTAATTTCATTTAATTCTTTAATTTAGCTACTCTCACAGTTGAATCTTTGCTCTCTCTGCTCATCTAAAGGCATATTTGCCTGTTCTTTGGACAGGCACTCTGGGTGTGTCCTGTTCTAAGTTCCTTTTCTTGACACAGATATTTGTAAAGCCACTAGCTAAGCCACTGACACCTGTACTATTTTCTCATCATCTCCTGTCCCACTTTCCCATGGCCTTGTGTTTACTCTGCTGAAGTGTGACACTTCACTCTTATTGCACATATTTTTGTGTATTTTTAATACCTTTGGAGTTATTCCCTCCCTCCTCCCCTTTTCATACCAGGTCCAAGGGGTGCTTTTGGGCTTTGAGTACTTCTATTTTTTTTCTTACAGCTTAAAAAGAGAGTTTTTCACCCCGGCTCATATTTTCCTTTCCTGCTGGAAGGATCTTTGTGATCAGGATTCAATTTCTGGTTTTGCTGTAGGTCCTTTGATACCCTGTGTTGTAAACTTCTCTGTTGCTGTAAAAGAGAATCATTAAAATTCCTCTCTTACCCCTCATCTTTTCTGATTTTTGCCTTATGAAATTACTTCCTGCCCAGGGCAGAAAGGCTTTTGTCCATTGTGTTCATACAGGTCCTCACACAGAATGAGAATCCAGTAAATCAATATAATTACTCTGAGAAGCATAGCTGAGAATATTCTCCTGAAGCTTCTTTCACTTTATGATTGGCATTCTCCTGCATTTGTCCAGGTTTGGTTCATTTTTTCCTTAAAACTTATGAATCTCAATAATGCTTTCTGCTCAGTAGATCCACCAAAGGCAGCATTTTGACAAAGATTTATTTCACAAGAATAATTTTCTGAAGAGAAAGTCCGTTTTACAGGATGAATTTTCATATTCATTTGAGACAGTCCCAAGAGCTGCAGCAGACTATCCAGGATTGCCTTCTGAAGCCCAATACTGTGGGGTCAGAGATGGCACTTTCAATGAGCCATTGGGAGTCAATTAAAAGTTTTCTGTGTTTTGGCCTCTTTTGGCAGTGACAGCTCCCGAGTTCAGGCTGGGTCAGGTTTGCCTCAGCCACGCTGTGCTTTTCCTGTGCAACATTCACACGAGTATTCACAGGCCATGGCACTGACCTTTGTTAGCAAAACCCTCACAGTTTACAGGCCTTTTAAAAAGTGAGAGAAACACAGTTGTCAGGACATTTTGAACTCTGCTGTGCTCATATATTTCCTCTTGCAAAACTCTGTCTCCTTGCTTGCTTAAACCCTGCATGACTCGACACCTGTTTTGTGGGAAATTATTTTTCCTGCTCTCCAAAGAGCTCTTCTGAAGGAGATCTTGATTCAGGATACGTAGAAGACTTGAGAAGCAAGATGCACCAGAAGACAAAAGAAGGAAAAATTATCTAAATCTCGTAAAAGAAAAAGATTAATTTAATCTTCCTGCTTGTCTCTTTTTCTAGTACCCCATTATGAAGGTAGAAATATCCACACAGTTCCTCTTACAGAGCTCTGGCTCTTCCTGCTGGCTCTATCTCCCATCTGGTGCTGATTTTCAAGGAGGCTGTAAGTTACTCTGATATTTTTGTCCCCCTACCATTAAAAATGTGGTTTACATAATCAGTGTGGTGTGTAATTTGGGAGAAGCAGTGAGTGTGCTGTAGTGTTTCCTACTCGCTGTCTTGTGTCAGGACAAGGGCTGGTTTTTAGACCAGCCCCTGGTTTTGGGTCCTTTGGGCAGGAGCAGAGGTGGCTCAGGAACAGAGGCAGCACAGTGAGGAGGTGACACCACTTTGCCTTCCTCTTTCACTCCTGGGAGCAGAGTGAGGACCAGAATCAAGCCTGGGAGAACCTCCAGCACTGTGAGTGAGCCAGAATTTCTCCATGCTCTGACAAGAGGAGGGAGCCCAAAAATGGGCCAAGTCTCCCTTTTCTCAAAGACACAGAATTATCAGAAAGCCATCTTCTGCTTACAGTGCTCTTCCGAAGAAAGGAGTCAAAACAGGAACAAACATTCATTTCCCAGTAAAAGCTTGCTGATTGGCACTGAATCCAGAAAGCAAAACTTAGTGTAATATGGTCAAAAAGGCTGAGCTCTGTGTTGTCTGACTCTTCAGATGGATGAGTACACTGCAAGGAAAAGAATTTAGGTGTTCACCTACACCGAGCAAGACAGTCCCGAGGGCTTGTAGATCTGGAAAAGCTGTGTAGTCCTTGTCCTTCACAGAGTTTAAATAACTCCAATACAAAGTACTCAGTCAATTGTAATTAAACTTTGTGGGATCCAAGCCATAAACTGTAACTTTTCAAGGGAGAACTTGTCCTTTTTCTCTCTTTTTCCACAATGTCGTCTGCCAAATGACACCTAAAAACTTAATTCAGCCTCTAGGCTAGAAGTAGAAATTTCTACCTCTTTGCTCTGTTTGTGGTAAGTTTGCTCCAAAATTCAATGCCACTCATAACCAGGAGTGTAGATTCTTGTACCCAAGCCATCTGTAGACTCTTACCTGAATTAATTTAATATTAGGAAAAAACATACCTGAAAACTAAGAAATAGAGATGACCTAGGTGCTTATAAGTATCAAAATGCTTCATGTTTTGTATTTATGCCTTTAAAACTAATAAATATTCAAAATGATAAGGTCTTGTTGTATCCAAGTTGACCTAAGTTTTAATTGAGAATTAAGGATCCTTAATGAAAAACAGAAAATGAAACCTCTCATTCCAATTAACACATAATTACATGTTGGCCTTGGATGAAATGACTGCCATTTTAATTTCATTAATATGTTGATTAAGTCAGCTGTTAAAAATCCTCTTAAAAAAAAACTTTCATCCAGTCATATGCTAGGCATTGCTATTATCCACTAATGATCATTTTATTGAGAGGAATGGTAATATATTCTAATTTCTGGTCATAAAAATTATAAATGTGCAATATCTATAAAGGAATTTAATAAAATCACTTGGCAGAATGAAGAGTCTTTTTCAGATTTTTCAGAAGTGATTTTAATTTTCCATCTGCAGAATATAAAATATTGAGATGAGTTTAGGACTATTTACTTTGCCAGCTTTCTGGAGGCAGAACTTCATATACTGGGACTGAAGCTGCAGTGTAAGACCAGTGAAATATTTCAGCAGTAGTGCAGTAAAGACATTTCTTAATATGGCAGGCTATTTCTGAAAGTATTTTTGATATCATACAACTTGGAATCTCAGGTAGTCATTTTGCAGCCAATTCTGCATCACCAAAACTGCTGCTTTCTCTGCTTGCTCATGGCCTTGCAGTCCAGCACAGCAGGTGACACCTGGCAGCTTCAAAGGGGGAAGGGTTAGGACTTCTAAGAGTGTCCCTGCAGCAGAACCCCCAGGAGCAGGATGGTGAGGGAGCAGTGATTCCTGGCTTAGGAGCAGTAGGAGTAAACCAGCATATTTTATGAGACAGTCTGAGAGATCCATCAATCCTGGTACTACCCATATACACCATTCACAGGGTTTGGTGTTGATTTTTCTCCATTACCCAAAGCTTTTCATTGTTTTATTTGTGTGGGGGGGTGTCTGTGTGTAGGCATGACTGTGAGTTGGTAGGGATTATAGAAGTCTTCAACAGCTTTCATGATAATATTTTAATATCCAGTGTTTCAGAGCAAATCCACTTCCAGTATTGCAAATTTGTTCATTCATGGGATGTTTGCATGAATTACTGTGTTTCTCCAGTCTCAGTGTTGCTTGTAATTTGTCCTAACTAATTTTCTTCTGCAGATGTTAAAAATTTGCTACTTATACCTTTTTGATATGATTATATAAGATAAGTTAGAGCAACAAGTTTAGAAACATTGGAGACTTGATGAATGGGTCACTGAATTGGCAAGGAACAGACTGAAAAGGGAAATGGCAGTTAATGGAAGGATGGATGAAGTATGAAAGACATTATTTGATATTTTCACTAAAATTCTAATCTGTGTGCACTAACAAAATATTCTGGTAACAAAAATTGAGGTTTTATCAATCAGTAGAAAATTGAAATACAGTACAGAAAAAAATAGCTCTCTGTGAGATCTGGAATACTAAAGAGAAAATCCGAATTCCAGGTTGTATTCCAAGAAATTAATCCTACAAATGAATCCTGTAGATTGCAATAACTACTGTGGAATAGACCCACATGTGTTTTCAGATGTCATTTCAAGAAGAAATAAATACAAATGTCCCATGAATAAACAGAGAAGTTTTTTCAATTTTTGCAGCATTCTAGCAAAATAATAATCCTTGATATTTTAAAATGGCATTTGATGGATCTACAAAAAGGATTAGATGGCATGATTCTAGCTCTGTCATGGCATGTGGTAGATATTGACTCAAGAGTATTCTCAAAATATGGAGTAGTTTCTTGGATACCTCCACCCCACTTTTCTCCAGCCTTGCCTATGGTTAATGGTGTTTGTATATGAGAGTAAAATCAATTCATGTGAGTGAGAATTACAGAAAAGAAGGTGTTGCTTTCAGATATTTATACACTTCTGTGTCCCAATCTGTGGTTTCCAAGTAAAAAAAATTTAATGCCAAGTAAGATCCAATCCTCTGGACAAAAATAGAGATCTGCTGGCTTTGGCTTGTGTAGCACTGAGATAGTCAGTCAAGCACTGTCTTGGATGACAAGGTTAAACTATACAACAGCACAGTGGATTTAAAACAGAATTATAATGGAGATAGCAAACTCAGTTTGTGAACTAAAGGTCACTATTTTAGGGAGGCACTGTATAATTTCACATCGTTACTGACTCATATTCATTCCTTGGTATGGATTACTCATGTTTCTGTTAATATAATTGGGGGTGGTTTGCAATTGAGACTGTTTGGCTGCTGTCAGCTGGGATAGAGGTGCTTATTAACGTCGCTTTAAGGGTGAGTGGGCGTGAGCACATGTTTCAGAAACATCTCAGTCTTGAAACTGAATTTGGAGCCACACATTTAAAGAACCTTTTATTTATTTGTTTCAGCTGCATTCTTTCCAATTATCTTCTCATATTCACCCATCACAATAATCCCAGAGAGTTCTGAGCAACTTCATTGTTCAAAACCAGCCCTCGAAACCATTGCAGCAGAGCATGTCATGTATGTATATCCAGAGTGCTCATGTCAGCTGCTGGAAATGTAATTGGATCCTGAGCACATGGGAGAAAAATCTATCATGCTGCTAGTGAATAGTTTTAAGATACTTTGAAAATGATTGATCTCTTCCTTTGTTGTTCCTAAAAAAAGGAGTTTTTGAACCAAAAAGCATTACAGCGTACCGTGCAAAGAGATTGTCAAAGAAAATTTGCCCATGTCAATAAAAATTGCCATAACAACTCTTCCCTATTGAGTATTGATCAGGTATTACTCTCATCATTGGCTCTTTAACAAGCTGCCTTGGTGCAGTGACTCTGAAGTGTGACATTTGTAACTTGGCTTTCTTGTGCTGAACTCACAGGGTGCTTTGGCAAAATCTGTGGATTCTTTCTGCCTGCTTGGAGCAGGAAGGGTGAGCTGTACTGCTCACCAGAGCTCCTTGCAGTCCATGAAGGTATGGATCAGTCAGGATTAACAGATGCATGAGGATTTTGTGAGTCCTGGGATGTGGTGAGTACAGAGTATTAAAGCTCGTGACAAGAAATGCTGTATCCTACACCAATTTGTAACATAATGATTTTCCTAATTCATCTAAAACCCACATATTGTGATTGACTTAAATTTGCATTTAGAGTCATCAAAACCCCAGAGGAAATTATTTTAAATGCAGATGAAATATCCACATTCATGTTTTAATATTGAAATTATGAGAAAAAAAAGTTGACATATAAATAATTGTACTGTCTTGTTCAATCTCTCACAGTGTGTTCACACAGCAGCACTGCAATCTAAAAGATCCTTTTTTATGACTGGAAATATATTTAATTTTTTTATTATTCTGCTCCATGAAATAAAGCTAAGTTAGTCTGTTTATACAACTAATTGGTTCAGGGTTTGATGCTCAGCCTAAAAATACCTTGTCCTTTTTTTGGGGCTTTGAGAAACACATGAACTTCAGACATAACCTGGCAAGAAAGAGAGAGACAGAAGTTAATGGATATTGCATAGCTCTGTACTGTGGAGACAATTATTATTCAGTGATCTGCTGTACTCAGGGGGCAGCTGGGACCACCTTTTCCTGTACTCACTCTACCTACAGACCCACTGGGAAGCCCAGAGAGATAATGCATGTCAGCCTCTGGCTGCTGGAGGACAGGCAAGCAATTGCTAAACCATAACCTGGAAGGAGAATTAGTCTGAAAATATTTGTGTAATGTATTTAATCTATTTCTGACCAGCTGTGTTTACAGAATAGATTAACTGTGAAATTGTATTCAAAGTGGGTTCTTTCCCACACCAAATAAAAGCACAGAAAAACAGCATAAAATTATATTGTTCCTCATTTGCATTCAGGTAACTTTAGTATAAGCAGCAAATTTTGGTTTGACTGTTTAATGCAAAAAACTTGGAAAATATGCTGCCACTTAAGTTTTATTGAACTGAGAGCAAGACTTGCTCTATTTCCTTATTTAGTTTGCATTAACTTATCTTCCTCTCCAAACTTGAGTGTCCCAGCACTGTCTGAGTGGCAAAGCCTTTTCAAAGCCATCAGCATCCAGCTGCTTTCCAAGACAATATGGTTTTAATTTCTTAATGCATATTTTGGGCTCAGCGGAGCTGTAAGAATTTGTCTTTGTCTACCTGGTGAAGACAACCCCTAATTTCTCTGCTCCAAAATAGACCTTGACTCCTCGTGGCATTTTGCACAGGGAACACCTCCCTGCTATTACTGTCTGATGTTTAAGTCGAAGGCGCTTGCTCGCAGGAAGGGCTCACTGGGAGCGCTGGAACTTTCCGAATGCGCACGACTTTCTCTCCTCAGCGCTCAAGTCCGCCCACTCACAGAGTGGGAGCCTCATCACACAGGTAATTGGAGCCTCAATGCTGCCTAGCTGGGAGCAGGAATGCTTGTGTGAAGGCTCTGGGATGTGGCAAAGCCTCTGGGATCCTGAAGGAAGCCCGGTGCACTGGGACTTCACGGGACCTTTACGGAGAGCGGTGGCCGCGCATCTTCCCGGAGCTCCTCTGTGGTCAAAGGTTTTGCTTATTGGCTACCTGGGTTTGGAGTTTGTCTCAACCACACTTTCATTGTTCTGTGTTATCTTGTCTGAATAGGGGAAAGTAAGGAGTGCTTAACTGACAGGTCCTACTTCTGTGTAATAGCTGTAGAATTGTTTGAGTTGGAAGGGATCTTCTAAAGGTCCAACCCCCCTGCAATGATCACAGAATAAATCCACATAAACAACATTTCAAGCAGATCCCATTTTCCTGCTATAAATTGACTGAGTTTCTGCAAAAGTGTGCTTTCTTTTTTTTTTAGTTTAGTGAGATGAGCAGGTTTTTTGCAGTCTGTTTCTGGTCTCCTACACAGTATGTTTATTGACATTCATAAACATGAAATGCAACAGGCTCATCATCAGTTTTCTCCTTTTTGTATTTAATTTATTACTCCTACAGCAAAGAAGCTGTAGGACTTCACCATGGTGCAAATATCACTTAGATACATTTAATTTTCATTCAAATAATTCAAAGATGTTCATGAGTAGCTGAAATACCAGACAGAGAAGGAGGTCTTTTGGATCTTGTATTTCCATCAACTCCACATCTTGCTATGACAGCAATGCATAAACACATCTAAATATGTTGCAAAATAATGTAATCATTAAAGCATACTTTTGAAAGGAACAAATAGAACAAGAAGAGGGAGCATTTTTACTTTCATTGCATCAGTGCTATTAGAGGTTAAGAGAAAAGCAGGATAATGTGCAGCTTTTCAATATTTCATATGCAGTTCTTACATTCAGGCAATTTTAAGGTCCTGGCTAGATGTAATTGAAGAAAGGTGTCACTGAGCTTTATTTTAAATATAGTTGATTGGATCTGGAGTAAGACACAGCATTGTTTTATTTCAGTTTTTGCTTCTGATCAGAAAGGCAGGGGTTAATGAGCATGTGGAAGATTCAGAACTTTTTTGTATTCTGTTCAGTCACTCAGTTTGCAGCTTTGAATATGTCAATATCCAGAAGAAGAGATTCCCTCTGAGGACTGACACATAATAATGTGGAAGGGATACCTCTACAGCCCTGTACACTTTCTGTAAAGATGTTCCCAACCTATACTGGGTTCACCAGAACCTTTCTATTCGAACAATAATCACACCTCCTATGTTAATAACAAGTATTTAATATTTTCTAGAATATGCTCAGGTTACAGGTGTTCAGCTTTTGCTGCAATATTGAATGATATTTGCCATGTGTACTTTGTGGTTCACACCCCTCTGAGACCCTTCTGTGGTCAAGAAATCAAAGTATCCAGGCACAGCAACCTCCTGTCTTCCCAAAGTTTTGCATAGACCTGAAGAGGGTCAATGAGTGAAGACTCTCTTTACCCTGGGGCCAGTTCTGTCCTCCCTTTGACAGCCTCCTAGCTAATGCAGTTTGTTCACTGGATGAAATGACAGCTGTCTCTGCTGACATTTTTCTCAGGTTGAAAAAAAGAAAAAGACTGAAAAAGCGAATTTTATGTTTCCTCCTTTAAAAGAAAGCCAGAAAATCGTTATAAAACAGCAAGCTTAAAAGCTGCTCATGCCACCCTGAACTATGATCCCACTGGATATATGACATAAGCACAGAACAAAAAAACAATTATAGCAATGGGAATCACTGCTACTACTTTGACAGACAGGATTACTTGCCATACAATATTTAATGTTTTTGAAAAGAGAGGGAGAGACCACAGTTAAAAATCAGGGTGAGTGGTGCTGCTCATTGCAGCCCAGGTAGATGGTTTAAGCCAGGTATCATCTACAGAGATGCTGGGTCAAGCTGGACTTGAGGAATGAAGCCTGAATAGGTCTCAATAGTGATTTTTTTATAGCTTCCTGTGATGATAGAGATACTGAGGGATCAGAGAAGACAGTTTTTCAAGTATGCTGTATTTGCTGAATACAGAAAGGCATAAATGGCAATAATTTTAATCATAGTTGTTGGTTTACTGATTTCTGTTGGTTGTAATTCTTTGCCTTATTTGAGAAAAGGAAGATTGAAGAAGCACTCAGCTGAGAGGGGTCTGCAAGTTCTGGTGCTGTTGAGAAGTGCTGTTATTTACCTGATCAACCTAATCCATTTTATGTAATAAACAGTTTTGCAGATAAAGATCTGCACTGCTGTGGGTGGAGATATTCCACATGCACTGCTGTGCAACAGCCTGCCCACCTATTAACCACTACAACATGAATGCCCTGAGCAGAGCTTGGAACCACAGTGTCTTTGTGGAAACAATTTTCCATTACTCTAAGTTATATAGACTATCCCTTATACCAGCAAGAAGTAATTGCAGAGCCTTAGCATGGTATAATTAGAACCTTTATTATGCCAGTTGGAGGAATATTTTATATTAATACTGACAATTTTCCTGAGAGTTTTCTGTGAAAAACAGAATGAGAACATGGATGTGATGCTAAATCTATCAGGTAAATGTTTACCAGTAAAAAGTCACCTTTCTACCATCTTATTCACATTGACATATCAGTTGTGGCTCCAGAAACTTCCTAGCAGTACTGCTTGCCTCTACAATGAAACACTGCTGTGCAAACAGATTAATACAGGAATTTGGGAATTTAAGAGTTTATAATAATCTATGAAGATATAACTAATTTTTTAATGCACTAAGACTGACAAATATGCCAGAGAAATGACTGAGTTTAATTACATATTTCTCTTATGTTTATGTTTCTTAAAAAATAGAATGTTCTCCATCTTTGCTTGATGCCCAGGTAGGTTTAATCAATTTATTATTCACTCAGAGATGGTTTCCCAGCACTTAAGGCAGCTGTATCACTGATTAGAAACTAATTTTTTTAGTAGACCTCTGGGCTGCAGCCATGCATCCCACTGTTTGAGTGATATCTTGTCCCCAGAGGCAGCATCAGCACGGGAGGAGAGGTTCTGCACGACTCTCATCTGCAGTGGGATCACTCAACACTGCTGCAGTGTGGGATGGAGAAGGATTTGAAAAGATGTTCTCACTGCACCTTGTGGTAATGGAGCAGAAAGGAGTGAAATGATTTTGTTGAATCCCATATTTGCAAATGTGGGTGGAATTCTCTGAATAATTTTGGCTGAAATGAAGCCTTTGCTCAGTTTCCTCCCCTGCCTGGGGGAAGTGAACCCACACCCCCGTTGGGAGTACTTCAGTCAGGAGGCTACCACTTCACCTGGGGAAGTACTCCCTCATACCCTGGATGGAATATAATAATGAAATTTTGTCAATAAGCAACAATTAAATTGGCTGGGGAAAGCAGAATGGGAGAAAATCCACTCATCTGGGAAACATTTAGCCAATTTTTCTCTAAAACAGGCAGAGAAGGGAGTTGAACCAAGGGCTGCCTTTTATTCACCTGTCCCTGGAACTGAAGCACATCAGGTGACATCCAGTCTCATCTTGGAGGTTACTGTGAAAGAGTAACAGTGCATAACAAAGTGCAAAATGGGCTTAGCATCACTTCTAAAATTATTTCACAGAGTGTCTGACTTTCAGGAAATAGTGTTATCTTAAAAAACAACCCAAACACTCTTGCTATACCAAAGTTTGCTTCAAATATATTATTAATAATTTTAGCATAGATTTCTGAAAAAGGTCATGATGTTGAACCCTGTCTTAGAGATAAATGCAACAGTGCCTGTTACAGGATTAGTTTTAGATTATTTAGATTAGAGAAAAATTTTTTTCTTTAGTGAATAATATGCAAAGGAAAAAATGCCACATTTAAAATACATGGGCCAACATATTATGGCTAAAAGGAATCCTGAAGATTTCCTGCTTTATCACACAGAACACCATAAAAAGAAATTGGCTGTCTAGATGCTCAAATCAGGCCTACTTGAGAAGAAATAGTATAGTCTTGATTTCTGTACTGCATAGATTGAAACCAAGTTTGAATTTTATGGATCATAAATATCTGTGATGAAGGATTCTTTTTTCTTCAAAATTTAATTGCATAATAGTAACACTTATTGGAAAATCTTACTTCAAAAAGAATTTTATGTGCAATTTGCCAGACAGAAGATGCAGGTATCTTTTTATTTTTGAGCAGTGGCCTTCCTAGTGTTGCAGGTTCCACAAGTTCAAACACAATGAGTCATATCCTACTTTCCCTTACAAAGAATAACAATCGTGCCATTGACTTGAAGATCATGACATGTAATTATCTGTTTGGATGGGTAGAAAGTACCTCCTGATTTTTTTAAGCTTTCTAGGGAAGTGGCTGACTCTAAAATATGTGCAAGACTCCTGGAGGATGAAATGCCAGCAGGTGTGCATGGACTGGCCTCTCTCTTGGCTCCTTACAGGAGTTGCTCTGTGCACGGCACAGGGACCAGACCTTTGCCTCACATCTCTCTGTCCCCTCCACCCCTGCTGGCTGTGCTCACATCTGGCTGTGTCCCTCTGCAGAGGTATCCTCTTTTAGATCCTTTATCAGCTAATCTCCCCATGCCTTATCAGAGAGGGCCCCCAAATCCGAGGGCCTTTATACCCAGCCCTTCAACATCCTCCTCCTCCCCAAGGAGGGTCAGAGTCCCTCTGCTCCCTACCCACCACACACCCGCCAGAGCTTCACTAGAGCCTTGAAAATCCACAGCTTGGCTACCCTGTAGAGTGACAGTAATCTTCCTTCTGCTCACAGTTTTGGGAGCCACAATTCCCATTTTTAACCTCTCTTCTCAAGATATCTTGCTACAGCACGTGGAACAATATTTCATTTGCTAACATTTGTGAAGCATTAATGAGTTGTCTGTCTGTGCAATGGCCTGGAACCTCTCACAGAAATCAGAGATGTTTGTTTCTCTGCCCCTGGTAGTGCTAAATTACAAGCTCTTAAAAACTGAACACATTTATTGCAAGGCTGAATACTTGAATAAAGTAACTCTTACTGATTTGAAGCAAGCAATTGGCTTTCTAGGATTCTGCTCTAACTTTAGATTAAATATGGCCTGACCCAGTGAAGTTGCCTCATACTGTGGTTAGTTTTTTCTTGTGCTAAATGGGTAAATAATAATCTCTTCTTACACTAAGGTTTAGCAAATAGATGCAGGATCATTGATTTTATTGGAATTTTGCCTACTCAGAGCCTTGGAGCTGACCCTGAGGTATAACTTGGTTTGTCATAGCAGTGAGGGGTTTGCTGGAATACTGAACACTGTCAGGATAAAGGAGTTAAATCTGGCAAAAGTGAGCCCTTGGTTACTCTACCTGAAGTAGGAAACAGGCCCATGTGTTCACATTTAACCTGGTAAATGACAGATTCACCCAGTGCAAAGCTGAAACAAAACTGAGGTCGGTGGATTTGTCCAACTCCAGTCTCAAAGTCAGAGAAAATTACTTATCCCTTATTTTGCCATTTTGCTGTCTTTCCTCACCTTCAGATTTCTTGGTTAGTTTTTGAGAGTCAGGTAGAAGAAAAATGGCATCGGGGCAGACAGATAAGGTGCTTTGTTTAGGTTTTTCTCCAGAAAATCCAAAGTGGTAGAATCCTGTAATGGTTTGTACTGGGAGGACTTTAAGACCATCTAAGCCCTGGTATGGCAGGACACCAACCACGAGATGAGGTTGCTTCAGGCCCTCCCTACCTGGGCTTGAACACTTTTTGAGAGGAAGGGGAGGAACTTGTTTTCAGAAGAGAATGTGACAATGTGATATCCCAATCCTGCTTTCAGCTTTTTTGAATTTCCTTTTTTCTCTTTTTGAGAAACCTATCTGAAATTGCATGAAACCAGGAGATTGTTACATCTGCTGGGAAATAATATCCTGGCACTTTCACTCCTCAAGTTTCCCATAAATCTCTGTGCCTTTGAGCTCAGATATCTTCTGGGTTTCCACTTAACACTACCTGATATTTTCATCCCAGTGGAAGGAAGATAAAAAGCACACAATCTTCTGCATGACAATCCTCTCCAAAAGGCTTGGCTGTATGGTTTTCTAAACCTCTCATATGAAAAATAGAGGGCATTTGATACTTACCTTCTGATTAACTGCCAACTTGTCAAATCAGGCTGAAAAATTGGTGCTTGAGTTTCTCATCATGTATGGGATATATATGATTTTTTAAACAAAGAATATGAAGCTCTGTTGACAAAGTGGCTAACTGAAAATCATTAAGAATTCATCCTTGCCATTCTCACAAATAATTTGAAGTTGTCAACTTGACCTTACCTTACTAAGCAGCAGGCACACTGAAAAAGACCTAATTTTTCACTACTGTGATTTCCTTTTATGTCTTGGTTTGGGGTTATTTTAAGAATAAACTAATAAATCCAAGCCAAAACCTTGGTACTGTGAAATGGAGTGGTAAAACTCAACTGATTAAAGTCACCTAAAGTGAGTTTTTGAGGGTTTTCAGCCAGACTTTTTGGCATCTTTCTATTATCTGGTTTGTCTTCCTGGAGTTCCTAAATGCCTACTAAAATTTGTAACTGTGGTTCAGGTACACGGATGGTAAATTGAAATCAAGCTTGCTTTTCTCAGTTTCTCTTTCAAAATGTTATAGACCATAAATTGAAAACTAGTTTTCCCTGTTATCTTCCATGCCTTCTGGGTTGTATTCTGCAAGAGTCAAATGATGCAATTTGAAAAAGACAGGCAAAATATAATGGGAAGCTGGTCTCCAATTCTAAGAAAAATAATCCTTAAAACATTTTACACTATTTACTCTGCTCTGATATTGAGGTGGAAGTTTATTTCCTCTTGCATTGTTTCCAATGAAAGGATAAATGCTCTCCGTGGATGAAAACTTGAGAAAAAAAAGAAATATTCAGCTCTAACAGCAGAGAAAATACTTAAATAGAGGCGATAAATCAAGAGCCTTTTGTTAGCTACCTATAAAAATTAAAATATTCATTTTGTGTAATCATAGTGGAGTAGTATTATATTAATAATTTAATATTGAAACCGAGCCAAAATGCAGGTATTTGGAACATAAATCTTTTTTATAGTTAAAATAAAATAAATATTTGAGTGATGCTGGCTTGCTTCTTGACTTCAGAACCAGTCATTAACAAAAATAGGATGTTTATAACTCTTAGGCATGTGTCAGGATGAGAAGTCAATGCCAAATTTATAAACAAAGTTTTAGTATGGTTTGTTTTGGAGGTATTGTAGTGATGGCTTTCCCAACAGGAGACTACTGAATGAAAATTCAATCTTGATATGAAAACCTCATATTTACAAAGGACAAGTAAACACGTTCATAGATTTTTCATAAAGCTGATGAAGGTAACTCATTCCTGGAGAGGTCTTAAATAAAAAAAAAACCAAAAAAGGTAGTACAATAGGTGGGATGAAGCCAGAGATGTGTAATGGAAAGGTTTCAATGCAGAAGGTCTGGAAAGGCAAAACCACAGCCTTCAGATTTATTAAAAGACAAGGAAAATTACATATCTAAAGCAACTGAACCAGCTTAAAAGAAGTTGTCTCTGCCTCTTCCAGTGTTTGGATATGTGGCTCACCTGGCATTTTATTCCTTCTCAGGCTGTTTCCCTCTAAACAGTGGCAGATCCCTTTGTAACATCAGCCTTTCAGTTCAGTGTGACAAAGACATTTCTCCATGTCTACCTTCAGCAGACTTCAAATTTTCACCAATCTTAACATGGAAAGGATCAGGTTTTGCACAGTCACCACACAATCATCATCTTCATTCTGGCTGATCTCTGCAATGAGTTGGTGGGAGTGTTCCCTCCCTTAATTTTTTTTTTTCCCCTGGCTACCTCCCTTCCCTTCACTCACTCCCTCCGAATTACAAAGCCTGTAAGTAAAATAACACAAAACTTTAAACTCTCAGCTTTCACACACAATATGAGGGAGCAGCTAGCACAATACAAAACGAATAGCAGGGATCACAAAAACTTGTTCCCATAGCAGAAACCCTAAATTAAATTTGGTTACCTGAGGACTAAAAGCTTTCTCTGAATGCTGCACAGCAACTTAAAGATTCAATTAACCTCTTCCATCACGCTGGTTTTGTACCACTAAAGACTTCACAAAAAGAAAGTCACAATCAATACAAAACCACAATCTCCTAGGGTTAGGTTAAGCATGTTACCAAGTTGGTCAAACTAATCAGAAAATCATATCCCTAAATTCTTTGAAAGCAAGGCCAGCACTTCAGTGAGGACTGAAAGGTTCACTTGATTCTGTTAGGACATAAACAAATGCAGCATTATCCTTCCCAAGGGTGCTTTCAGGGCCTTTCAGTGCCTGACCATAGAGTGAAGAGCTGTTTAAGGGGCTCCTAAGTGTCTTGTGTCTCCTGAAGCCCAATGATCCCAGTGTTTCATCTCACCCTTTAAAGCACTTCTGCTCTAAAGGTAACACCGTTACCAGAAACTCAGGTAGAGTTGCTTGAGACCTTCCTGACTCTCCCCAAAAACCCAAATATTTTGTGCTACTTGAAGATTTCAGATCCTATCTGAACCAAATCACCTCACTGTTACACGTTGCTAGAGCCGTGGGATGAACAGAATGAGATTGTAACGGAACTCTAAAAGATGATAGAAAGGGAAGTTTAGTTTCAAATTACACTCTGACTTTCCTAATATTTTGGTCTTTCAGAAATATCAAAAGCATCACACAGACTTTTACCTTGTGCTTTAAAATACTGTGGGGACCTCATTAAACACCCTGGGTAGATTAGACACTCAACCTCTTCCTGACCAGACACATTTCTTTTCCCTTATGATTCACCAAAGCCTATAATATACTATCTGATTTCAGGCTCCTTTGTGAAGGAGATTGCCAGGTTTCAACTTTGCTGTGTAAAGCCTCCCAGTTCCA
The DNA here is from genome assembly GCA_013398075.1 of Notiomystis cincta. NCBI lineage: Eukaryota > Metazoa > Chordata > Aves > Passeriformes > Notiomystidae > Notiomystis > Notiomystis cincta. The sequence goes on along the minus strand of VZRX01011342.1, from coordinate 69,151 downwards.
ATCTTAAATGTAATTAAGATAATTTGAATAGTTACTCAAGCCTTGAGTGTTAGAACAAATTTCTCACTGTTACAGTAGTATGGATGAGATTCTGGTTTAATGGCCTTTTAATAAGGGTCCAAATCTTGGCTGTGTAGCAGTGAGAAAAGTCTGTAGAAAGAAAATTTTTCCTCTATATAATCAGAGTAATACCTAAACCAGAAAGCAGATATTTCCTAGTAGAAGAGAAGATTACAGAGCAGGTAGAAGAGTGATGAGAAAATCTAAGAAAGAGAATTCACCAGGGACCTTGTGATCAAACCACTGCTCCCTTTCACCCCTGCTGCTCGAGCCCAGCAGCAGCTCCTGTAAAGTTGAAATCTCTTCTTGTGCAGAAAAGATGCTCTTTATGCACTGTCCTTTTCTCTCTTTTCACAAAACATACAAGTTTGGATTTCTTCTCTTCAGACACACTTGCATTTCTGCCTAACAGAATGTCTTTTAGTGCCATTTTATCACAGAGAAGCCACTGCTTGTTTATCTTTTTCCTTCAAGCTGTCATCTGGGTGAATGACTGTGAAGGCTTAAGTGAAACTCGCTCTTAGCAGCCTCCTGCAGTTAAATGTTTGACATAAAAGGTCACAAGAAGACATGATAGAAAACATTTATGTCTCTGTTTCCAAAAGCAATCACTTCAGTATCTAAACTTTTTTCTAAGTAATGGGCACACATAGACTTTTACATACACAGTGCAGTATGATAATGTCCTTCTACTCAGAAATTATGACCATTTCACTTCTTTGGAAAGCTTTAAAAGTCCTGACAAGTTCATCCCAAAGCCAGATATAGTTCTCAATCTGTTCTTGCTTTTTCTTTCTTTTTGTTTTTTTCTTTCAGTGTATTTGTATGAGATGTGCAACAGAAAAGTGAACTTTGAGAATTTTTCTATCAAGTGAAAAGGACAGAGAAACTAGAATCTAAATTTTGTAGATGGTCATGGAGGTCAACTATTACAGATCTCCACTGAAGATCAAAAGAAAACTCCTTTATGATATTACTTCTTTGCTTCCATGTTTATTATGTGTATGTGACATCACCTTGGTTTCATTGCTAATTTTTCTGGATTTGGTGTAATTAGTATTGGAAACATTATTCTTTTTATCACATTACTAATGACTTAGAAAAATAATACAGCCTACTGCAAAGGCTATCTATGTTAGAAAAAAAAATCTTCTTTATTTTGAACATTGCAATAAGCTGGAATGTCCCTCAGTAAAGCATTTAGATCAGGTTTTTAGTCAGGGATGGTTCATAATTATTCTTCCTTTAGGCTGAGGAATGTAGTGATTGTATTCTTTCAGATGCCTTCTTTACCTTAGGTGACTTAAAAGATTGCTCCTGAGGTAAATTACAGAAAGTTGTAGCTGAACTGTGACTGAGGAACACACTGAAGCCTCCCTGAGGAGAGAGATAGTTTAATTTCTGTACACTCAGCAGTGCAAACTAATTCAATCAGTTTCAATTTTTATATTTTTAACTTGTTTTATGAAATGTTCCAAGACATTTACAAAAGGAAATTTTAATGATTGCTTTGTTTCTTCTTAAATCTATAATGTGAAGAACACCATTCCCACAGCTCCCACGGGACGTAGGGGAGAAGCAGGGAGAATCTCTGACACAAAAGGCTCTAAAGCAGGAATTATTTGCTTATGCCACCCACTTGTGCCCTTAGCCATGATGAATCCTACACACACAGATTACTGTGGACAGTAAAGGCCATTATGATAATCCAGTCTGACTCTGCACAACACGGACCAAAGACCTTCACCAATCATTTCTGCATCACAGCTGTAACAAGAGGCTGTAATCTGTCTTTTAAACAAGCACTCTAACTTGATTAGAAGAGCTATCACACTCCCTAATAAACTGTGCTAACAGCTAGTTATCCTCTTCTAAAATTTGTGTATCCAAGTACATCCAGACCCAGTCTCTCAAATTTCAGTCTTGATATTCTGCACTGAAGAGCCGCAATTCTTCCACAATTAAGTTCTACTTGATTGTGATCCTAATCTTTTAACCTTCTTTTGAATAGGCTAAATAGACTGTTATTCATTATGCCCTCGTGTTAAAAGTAATTTTTCAGACCTCAGATCATTCTAGCTCTTTTCTCTTTGCCTTTCCTTTGGACTCCTGACCCAAGACAAGAGGATGATTTTCCAACAATGGTCTTATTTAATGTCACCATTCCAACAAAAAATCAATCACTACATTCTCCTCAGGAAACCAAGTGGTAAGAGTACTGGTGTGCTTCAACACTAAGGCATATTAGCATGGATAAACACTGAACCAGATATTTAAGCCAAGAAATCAGCTACAAGAATTTGGGGTAGTTTTCTTCATTATTCCACTGCTGCCTTAATGTCCAACAGCCTATAAAGAAATGTATATTAAACAAAGTGAGTTTAAGGTTAGAAATAACTGATATGATTAAATATGCATATTAATTCTGGTGAATTTACCCTTCAGACATCCAATATTCCCAACACCAAGGAAAATGAATAGTGAGTATGGGTTCTGCAGTTGTATATTGGCCATTCTAGAACATGTATATAGAACACAAATGCATGACAGCTTGATCTTTAATCTACATTTCATAGAGTAGAGCCTCTACAATCAACTTACAAAGTATATAATTTAGCTATTCCATGAAGGATCTTTATTTTCAACCTGCTGTGATGCTACAATGTCCTGTGCTCACAGAAGAATGTGCAATGCTGATGATGACCAGGATTTCTTTAAATATCCCACCTGTGCTCCACATCCTAATGCAGGTTATGTTCAAACTAACCACAGAGATCTCATCCAAATCAAAGTCCTGTATCAAATATTTTTTAGCCTTTTATGGCTTTTATAATTAGGATTATTGGCCATCTACAGAACTGCAACATTTTAAGCTTCTCATTCATTTGGCAATTAGGATATTTTCTTTGATAAAAGCCCCAGGTTCTCCTTGTGTGTTCTTAGTTACAGAACCTAAAGGTTATGTAGAAGATAAGCTGATACTATGTCTTTTAATAATGTCAGTTTGAAAGGCATCAGATTTATCACTCGGTGGTGTGAGCCCCCCACACTCCCAGCTGGTAGCTGTGGGTGCAGTGCAAGACCATGGGGAGAGATGGAAGGATTTCCCTACCAGATCCTACAAGTGCCACAGGGGAAGCACAGAGAGAAATCTGCACTAGTGACAACCACCCCCTGCCACCTGCAGGAAATTCCTGATGCAGCTCAGATAAGCTCCAGTGCACCTGCTTCCATATTCCTCTCTTCTGCTATCCAGAATTTCCAGGTCCTTGTCATTTTTCCAGGTTACATTTTTTATGACAACATCAAAAGTTATCAACTTGAGGCACAGCCTAATGGGATAAACATTCCATAAACACACAGATGGTGTTTCAGCCCTGAGACAATTGGCAGGTCAGACAAAAAATGGGGAAAAGGAAATTACTGTTTTGAAATAAATGCAGGGAATGGAGATAGTTATCACTTGAAAAGATAATGGTTCTGGTGAAGTGACAAACAATGAACAGAGAGCTCTTTATTTCTATTCAAACATAAGGAAATATTACTTTGCCTAGGAGTTAGATATGAGGTCATGGAATGAGTCCATCAACAAGGAAGAGTGGATTCAGAAAGGCTGAACAAAGCAGAACCACCTCTTTTGTTTGTTAGTAAACCATTTTCAGGATGCTTACTTCTGATTAATTCCATAGGTTTGTGATGGACAAAAGAACACTAACATTACTTATTTTTCAGAAATTATTAAAATACATTCCTTTGTATTTTCTAAAAAATATTTCAGTATGAAAGCACTACAGAAATCATGTGTTCTAGAAGATGAAGTTTAGCAAGCTCATCAGCAACTGAACCAGGAATTTATAATCCAAGATGTTGGGAAAGCTCAAAAAAAATGGTACTACCCACCCTATTTGTAATATGATCAAAGGAGAAAATCTACTGGAGATCAGAAGAGGAGTGTGTGTTCTTCAAAGATAAAACGCCTTGAAATTCAGAAGCTGGCTGTAAAATTGATGACAAGTACAGCTCCTGCCCACTCACACGTTTCACCTGCTCCAAGTGTAGGTTTTCCAGAGACAGCAGCTTCCTTCAGGCAGTGTTCCCCTGCCCTGATGTGGGCTCCCCATGGCTGCAGTGTGGATGGCAGCTCTGAGTGATCTTCTCTGTGCTGCAGGGGAGCCCCCCTCTGCTCCAGCTCCTGGAGCGCCTCCTCTCCCTCCTTCCCCGCTGACCTGGTGCTTGCAGAGCTCTTTCTCACATTTCTTTCCTCACTTCCACGTGTGGCACCTTGCCCTGCCTTAAAAACATTTTCCCAGCGGCACCAGGAGCTCGGCTCATGGCTCAGGTGTGTCCTGCAGCAGGTCCAGGGCCTGGCTGGAGCTGCCCCTGTTCAGCACTCACCAGGCTTTCTCACAGAGACCAGCCCTGCAGCTCCCCACTGCCAGCACCTCACTGCAGACACACAGTGCTGCAGGCTTTCAGCAGCTCTGCAAGGAACTGGAAGGGTTCTGACCAGGAAAGGAAGGATTTTCTACGTGTATGGTGCTCGTGTATAAAAATTCAAAGAATGAGTGACTTCTTCATCATGAGCTATTGAATCCCTGGAGCATCCTAAACAGGATGCCTGTGCTGTCCCTTGGCTGTCCTCTCTCTGGCTGTCTCCCATCACTATAAAGCTGGAGGCAGAAGTGGCCATGCACAAACTGCATGGGATCTGTAAATGGGAGAAAGAGGAGACTTATGGTAGTGGAGGGATTCGCATGAAAATCCAGAGATTCCTTGTTTCTCTGCTCATCAGGCCCTTTATGCTCTGATGTATAGGGTTGAACATGGGGAGGCATTTGATAATTTCAGAACCTAGCCCCTAAAAAGTAACTTATTTGTTTGAAAGTGAGCGTTGCATTATGAGAATTACAAAGCAATGCAAAGGATCTCCGTGTGACTGTTGGAATTTTGTATTTAAATTCCATTTCAGTGTGAATCATTTTTACTCACAGATCATCTGTCTCAGTCAACATATCCAAAGGATCAACCAAAGGAATAAGAATGTCTACCAGATGCCTCCACATTTGCTTAGTCCTCCCTGTGTACTGGCTTGAACAAATCATCCCATCCCAGCTCACCCACTTCTGTTTTTTCTCTCACGTGCTGCCACTGACCTTCACCCCTGATTAATGAGGTTAAAGAGATGCAGGGGATGCTGCAGAGAGATGAGAGGTTGCACTGCACAGGCTTTGCACAGCACATGTGCAGAGTGTGGCATATTCTGAGGGCTGCAATAGCTGCAGCATAGTGACATAATTCAGTGTTTATGTCATTGCAGATTGTGTTTCAAGCATGCAGAAGGGCAGGTCCCTGATGTGGGATACCCACTTTGGATCCTGGATTCTTCTGGAGTTTTTTGTTTTGGTGTTGGTTTTTTTCCTAGCTTTGAAATCTTATTTACATATTAGATTAGACTGTAACTCTTGCAAGGTTTCCAAATCATCAGGCCAGCTTCCAATCCAAAAGAGAAACAATGAATCAGAGACATTTCTTAGATGAGTCTGTGTGTTTATGTGAAATGTTTACCAGTCTTTGTTGTTTGAACAGAAGGACAACAGAAATCACTGCTTTGCTTTCCTGCTGGGAGGAACAAAGAGAAATTGGTTTAATTTGGAAAAGAGAAGGTTCTGCCTGGATATTAGGAAAAACTTTGTAGCTGACAGGTGGGAAAGAGCTCAACTCGGGACAATGTGTCCTTGAGGGCATTCAAGAAGAGGCTGGGCAGCAGCTGTGAGGACTGAGGGATGTGCCCCCAACAGTCTTTTAAAGGTTTTGTCTTTGCTTTTATGGTTTACTCTGTGCAAACCATAAACAAATAGTGTTTAATCTTAAAGTCCACAGAAAGACATTTTTTTCCCTGCCTGGTTAAATATTTCAGAGAAAACAAACTCCAACAAAATTAACCCAAACCAGAGCCTGTTCAATGAAAGAACAGCTCTGATTTTGATGAGTCTGGGCTCTCATATATGTTGGCCTAGCCGTGTGACTTTTGAGCTGAGAAAGGCTGTTCCCTACACAGATCTAAAGGAGGAGCCTCTCTAGAATGTGTCAGACTCCAAGGGCAGCTTCTTAGACAGAAATACTTGTGGTGGTACCTGGTGCTGGGATGCCAAGTTGCAGATGGAGCTGGGAGTTTATCTTTTTCCCTCCTCCTCTGCAATGTCCTAATTTTTTTTTTAGTCCCTCTTCCAGCACTTTTGTGCTGACCTCCAGGATCTGAATTTCAGTGTTACAAATCCTCAAAATCATTACAACATTAAGAATTTCTGTCTAGGTACTCCTATTGTGGCAATGCCAGTGGTGTGGTTCTGGCCCCTACATTTCTCTGTAATAGGATTTTTTTTCAGTTGACTGCAGAACATCTACTTAACTAATTGATAAAACAAGACAATTGATTGGCAAAGCCAACTGATGTGTATAATCCAGGAAATCTGAAAATTTTTTCTTCCAATCTGGCAATTTTCAAACCAGTCTTGTAATCAAACAAAACCAGGTGTGGGAGCTAAAAACAGAGCTGTAAACTTAAATATATTTTGTTCTGATAAAAAATTTGTTTCACTTTTCTTTCTCTTGGAGAAATTTTAAGAAGACTGTAAGAGAAGCTGAATTAGAGAAGGTTGCAAGGTTCTGCACAAATGTGAGTTAGAAACTTTCTCTGCAACAAGGATAAGTTTTGAAGCTAGTAGCAGAAAATGTGTACTTTGAAAACCATTAAAATCTAATATATGATAGCCAAAAATGTTTGTAAAAGTGGATTACTTTATGTTTGGAATTCTGTGAACTAGGCAAGAAATACTCTATTGCTATTTATGTTTAATGTCATAGAAACAAGAGGCTTCTGTATAATTAGGCCCTCATTGTTAGGCTTGGTACAAGTAAAAGATAATTATTTGCTGAGAAAAAAATAGGATAGAAAGAGATTTAAGAGTATGTATTCACATACATAAGGATAGAGTAAGGTGGTTAGGGTAACTGCCTGAAATATTTCAACACAAAGAGGCTTCTGCATTATTAGAAAAGACATTTCAGACATCTGAGTGCGTCCCTCCATGTGGGACTGTCTGTAAAAGGGCAGCCTCTAAAAGCCAAATTTATGGAATGACAGAGGAATACTTTATTCTCTGCTAGCAAATGAGTGGAGACCATTGCTGGGGCCTGACTCATCCCCCTGTTAACAAGGGGCAGCTCTGCAGGCTGCTGAGAGTAACACCTTGTGAAAGATGCAATGGGGAATAAAAGGTCCTGAACTTGTAACACCTGAGTTTTTCAGATGTTTAACTCCACTGGTTCTCAAACACAGCCAATAAAGCAGACCCTCACTCTGAGAAGTCTAATTTTTCTATCAGAATGCATCTGCTTTGATATGTCAGAGGAAGGTGAGCATAAGTATCACTAGTGAAAGAATTTGGTTTGCATGTTATTGTATCTTCTCCATGAATTTCAGCTTGGAACAAGAAAGATCAGGCCATTTTGCAATATTTGCTTTTAGTTTGCTACAGAGTGAATGCAAGAGACCTGACCTTGTCCTGCATGCTCATACAGATGTGCACACAGAGAGAGGTTTCCCTTCTTGGAGTGCAAATGGTTACAAGAGGAGGCAAGCACATAAGGCTTAGAACAATGAGCAATCTGCATGCCAACCACAGCCCATGCCAGCTGCCTTTATGAGCATTATCAAATCAAAGGGAAAATGTGCTAAAGGGAATGGGGATGATTCAACACATGGAAAACTGAGGGCAGTCTAACACATACTTTGATCCTATGGCAACTGAATTACTTAGATTTAAGATTGGAAAATGATCTGTCTGCATAATTTCACTAACAATCTTAAAACCAAAGAGCATTTAATTTCCTTATTTCCCTACCTCAGTCAATGGATGAAAACTAAGAGCAGGACTATAAAGAAAGAAATTTTTTATTATTATTATTTAGTAAGGATTCTTTAAATGTACACAGCTAAGTCTGTTCTAGAGGGAGAGAGAAAAATAGAGGGATATAACTGGTATTAGAGGTTAATACTCCCTGTGATACAGAGGGAGCATTTATTAAAGCAGTAGTGGAACAAACCCTTCACAAAGAGCCTCTTGGACATGCCATCAGGTACTGGTGAAAACCTGTGTGTGCACAGTCTGTTTGGACAAACAAGCTTTGCTTGTGAAGGCTCTGCCACCAGCATTTGCAGATGTCAGGTTTCATCTCCTCTGCCTGTAAGACCTGGAAGCAGCGTGAGACTGAAGCCCCTCAGCAGAGGTGCCCTTGTGTGATCTCCCCTAATATATGCAGGAATTAATATATTGTGAGATTTTTTTGCTTATTCTCCTTGCAAGACTTTCACATGAAATTTCCCCAAGCAACTGTGCTTCTTTTTGTTCTCTGCTACAGCCTGGGCTGAGACACTGGGGTGGTTTGCTGGGACTCACAAAGTGGCCATTCCTCATTCTCTCTTTATGGCAAATTAAATTCTGCCAAAACCGTGGCCACAGCCATTACTCACACAAAAGCTGTGGAAATAGGTTAACATCTCCCTCCTCTCAGCTGCTTTTCAGGGCTATGGGAGGTTTCCCTTCCAGTTCCCAAGGTGAGTTGTTGCCTGGGCAGACAGCTGTGCTATGAGCTCTGTGCCTGTGTGCGCCTCTAGCTCGCTTTAGTCAAAACTCTTGCCCACCAAATATAGTTCCTTATTTGCTGGGCCACTGAAACTGTGATTTTCTTCCTACTTCAGACTGAGGATTAGAAAATCCATGCCTGAAGCTCAGGTCTTCCCTTTCTGTCAGTGAATGCCATAAGTCTTATGCTCCTGTCTTACGCTTTACTCTGGGCAAAATGATGCTTAAATTATTCTCTGTATGGAGGAAGAGTTCCCACCTGTGAACAAGAGTGGCTCTCCTCTGCCAGATTATCCTGAAGATAGTGGTTAGAGGAAAGCCCTGAGAAATATGTTTCAGATTTCTTCTGCATAGAACTTGAATAACAGACAAAAGAGCGTAAGTTCTACCCCAAATTTATCTTTCCCGTAAATTCCAAGGACACATAGGTATCCTCCTGAAGCTCCAATAGCTACTCAACACCTGGAGAATATATCTTCCTACCCCATCCATCCCACCAAGATTTTTCCAGCAGTATTGTGGTTAGCATGCATTTTGTTGCAGATGTTCATTCATATTCTCCCACTCACTCTGCATGAGCCTTCTGCCCTCACACAATATAATGTATAGGGGAGAAAATGGTTTAATTTTTGAGTTTGTGAGTCACTAGAGTTCAGCACAGAGAATAAATCTGTGATAGGCAGCTCTGTTCAGAGAGGTAGCTGTATATGAGTGAGGCCACCTAGCTATATCTGTGAGGGCTGCCACTGTATTATATAAAAGTTTCTTCTTTTAAAGTTTAAATCCACATGCCTGTTTGTCCACAGGATTATTTTGCTTACAGCCTTACATCTAGAGTGTGATTGAAGGATTTCCTGAGATGACATCTATGTCAGCATAAAAATATTATTACAGGGCCATTTTAGACATACCAGAAGTGTGTCCTTTACTAAGTCTTGCTTAGTGTCCTGGCAATACTTCTTATGTGGGATTATGCACTCCTGAGCTAGCAGGGAACATGTGTGCAAGGGCACACGATATAAATAAAGCTCTGATGCAAAAAGGTTCAGAATAGAGCTCTTAACAGAGATGTTTCCTACAGGCAGCCCTTGGCATTGGCTTTGTTCACAAAAGTCCCATGATCTTACAGAAAAAGAATTTAGCTTCTAAGCACTTGGCGTGTTTAGAAATGCAAATATCTTTGTGCCTGGCATTTGTGATGGCTTGTCAGATTTAGGTTGCTGTAAGTGTGTGAAAAAATACTCAGAAAAATGACCTCCTTTTGCTTTTGTTAATACAATATCCCAAATTTATCTCTCCTGTTCTAGTTTCTACTTCCTTTTGAGTCAAGCCTGATTATCCCTGCAGTTTTCCAGCTGAATGAACAATATTTCAGGGGACTGCTCACCTATGTACACTGAAGCACAAATGCACACACTGCTCATCTGTCAATCAACAGACCTTTAATAACTATAGTACACAGAGAAATTTTGTAATCATGAAACAGACTATGTCTAAATCTACTCTGAACCTTCATCATGCCCTCTCAACCCTCAGAAAACTAAAGCAGATTTTGATCCACTTGTTGGGAGAGGGGTAATTTTGTCTTAAGTAAATCCTTGTGCTATTAGTTAAATGTTAGAAAACTCTCCCTCTGAACCTCTCTGAGGAGGAAAGCAGAGAGATACAAACTGTCTCTTCTTTCATTGCCACCAGATACTCAAATATCTTTTTACGACGACATAGTTGACACCAAACCTATTCATGCCAGCATGAGTATAACACATCTCAGCATAAGGACAAATGTCCTCAAAGTTGTGCAGCTTCTGAGTAAAGATTATGTTTGCCCCTGGCTGTGGATCATGGTATGGAGACTCCTGAGGGGCCACTGATATCCAGTGTCCCAGGTCACCATTTTTCAATGATTTTATCCCTTTTCACCAGAGGAGCAGATATCTTTTAATACCACTGTTGTGGCTGCTGAACTGAAGGATCTGCAGGGTCCCTCCCAGTGCCTGCCTCTTGCTGTGCTCAGAGATGACAGAAGGGGATGCAAAGCCTCTCATGCTTTTTTTGGCCAGGCTCAGGAGCCTCTGTCCTTCTAAAGGCTTTGCTTTGTGAGCCCAGGCCATGAGCCTCTTTCAGGTAGCTCTCCTCAGGAGCTATGGGCAGAGGATGGATGCTGTGGTTTGCGAGGTGGTTATTGGGGTTTGGCCAGGGCACTGGTGTTGGTTATTTTCTTTAACTTTTTCAAGCTATCAGAGAACAAGAAATTTAACACACTGCAGTGAGAGTGGAATTTCCTAGGTGCAATTTGTTACCAGTGTAGCTCCATAGAAATATACCAGCAGAGAATTCGCCCCAAAGCCTTTTATAAATACAAGAGTTTTCAAAAGCTTTTACTGACAAAGATAGTGAAAGAGGCCAATTAAATAATAACTGTTCTAAAGTCAACTGGAAATTGTCTTTGATATTGGAATTCACCTGTGCCAGTAAGTGAAGCCTACTGGGGAGAAGGTGAAATAAAAAGAAATAAAAGTGTCATGGCTACTGGCAGAGAAGTAGATAAAATTCAATAGCTTATCTTGAAACATGCATTTGCAATTATAAATGAAGTTTAACTTTTCCTTCTCAGTTCTGGAATGGACTCTGCTCTACACATCCCACCCTGAGAAGAAAACTCTGCTTTTCATTTTGAACTTCTCCCCTATACCTAATATGTTACCATTAGAGCTTGAAATCTCACGTCTATATACCAAGAAGCAGCTTCAATATCTATCAGAGTGAGATGAAAGTATTTGGATCATGCACTATTTAGTATACACTTTATCTGAGCAAAAATACTCACTAGTATTGACTATAGAGAACACAGGAAATCCATAATGCCAACTCTGTAGCAGTTTTTAAACCAACTTTCTGAATCTGTGCCCTCTCAAATGCTTTCTGTTCATCATCTAGCTCTGAATTTTGTGCCCTGAAACAATTGCTGTAGTATTATGTAACAGGCATTCCCTCTTGAAGTTAATAAAAAAACTCCTCACTAGCTGTTACTGCCGCAAATTCTTTTGAAAAATGACATTCTCTTCTTAATAATGAACTTCTCAGCTGCATTTTAGAAGATAAAAATATAAAGCAATCTGTGCTTCAGTAATAATGATCTACTTATTTTTTATGTCTCCTTTTTAGTAAAATACTTTCACCCATGCATATGATTAAAAAGTCATCTTGCTGATCAGTTGGCTTTAGAGCTGTCACACATTTTTCATCAAGCTATGTACAGTAGATGATCCTGAACAGTTTATACTGATTGAATGATAGGAAATGTTTTATTGATTGGACACATTATGAAAACATAAAGTATTGATGGCAGGGACTGAATAAAAAAGGTATTGTTTTGTGAAAACAAAAGATTTCCTGAAACGATTTTCAAAATCTGCTAAACCATAACAACAGAAATTGGTTATAATCCAAGCAAAGAGATTTAACAAAGTGCTTTTTCCCTGGGAACTGATGCAAGATTTTCAAAACTCAGAGTTACACCTTTAATGTCTAATGTTACTTTGTTTAGTCCAGACTGAAGTTACCTAAACTCCAACCTTGAGTTTTTTCCCTGCTGATGGAGCAGCTTTTTCTAGAAAAAGCAATGCTCATTGTCTGAGCCAGGAACTGCTGTGTTGTACCCTGTGCTTGGGTAGTCTGCCCTGGGAGAGTTGTAGTTTGGCAAATTAACCTTGGGGGCATCCAGATTCCAACAAAAGCATTACAAAATTTAGTAAAGATTAAAACCAAGGGCAGCAAAATGCCTCTCAGGTACTTATGTTATCACCTCTGAGCTCGAATGGAAAACGAGGGTTTCTAGTCTAGAAACCTTGACACCTCATAAAAAAATCTCTGACAAGTGACTTATTAGTCATCAGAAGTTTCCATTCCACTCTTCCTACTGTTTGTCTTGTTTGGATTTTAACAACTTTTTCAAGAAAAATTAAATTCTTAATTGTTTTTGGGTATGGATCATTCAGATCTTTATTTTCTCCATGCTTCTGTAGTCAAATAGGAAAAAAGAATAAAAGTGGGAAGGCAAGTGCAAAGGAGTAAAATATAAAGAAAGGAGCTTTCAGTCATATGGTTTGGGAGAGATTTTCCCAATATTGTTTTGTTTTTTCCTTTTGGTAAAAAAGAAAAAAGGAAAGACTAAGACAGTAAAAAACATTGTCAAAATGGGAAACTAACACAGAAAACTACTCCAGTGCTCCTGCTAGGCAGCCAATGGTACAAAAAAAGAGTTCCACTTTTGTTAATTAGTTGTTTTCATCAAAATGTCTTTGAAAACTGACTATAATCTGTGGGGTGGCTAGAGGAAAATCTTCCCCATTTTCTAATATTATACATATATGTAAATGAAACATTGCTACAAGAATAAACACATCATAACCTGGGGAGACACAGCATGAAAGTCCCTACAAGAACAGGAGTGAAAAACTCCCATCCTCAGTGACTTTAGTGATAGCTTGTTTCCTTCCTTCCCATCCTGATCAGATGGTCCTCCTAGTAACACCTCCACCCACCTCTCAGAGCTGCTGGCAGCACCCAGGGTTTCAGTGGAAGGCTCTCCCCTCCCAGGGGATGTCCTTGCTTTGCCCTGTCAGGCAGTGTCAGCAGCTGGCCTGGCTCAGAGCTTTGCTTGGGTTTGACTGGGCAGCCCACCCAGTTCGGCTCCTGCCCTTGGTGCTCTCGAAAAGTGCTGCTGCCTGTCACACAGGTCTGAGTGCTCTCTTCCACCAAACCCTGCCAGCTGTCAGACAGCTCCAGAGCACAGGAGGCATCAGCTATCCAGGCAGCTGAACACTGCAGGTGTGTAAAAATAAACTCCACCTTTAGAAGGTAGGAGCTCTTTGCCTTGCCCTTCTCTGAGCCCCAGGATTCAGCTGCAGTGATGGATCATTTCTAGAGGAACCACGAATAGTTGGCACATGCAAAATGAATGCTCTTTGACAGCACGTCTCCATTTCATGAATGTGTGGTAATTTCTGCCCTACAGGCTCTGGGGAGGATTTGCCCATCAATATCATAAAGCTGTGCTGCAGCAAAAGTCTGGAGTTCTGAATTCTTCAGTATTTCTCTACCTGATTTTGCAAGAACCAGTAACATAAGAATCATGCTTTGGGGTTACATCTGGTGAATCTGTTTGTTTCTACAACTGCAATCATAGCTCCAGCAAAACCATAGTTACTGTTAGTTGACCTAAACACTAATTTTCTCAACACCTTGGGGGTTGAAATTTCACATACCATTTTCCTGCACAGAACTGAAGCTTTTCTAAAAAATTAGAGGAGAACCCAAATAATCTGCCCTGGATAATTTCATCAGTGGTTATGGGCTGGTTTTTTTGATTTTATGGGCTGGTTTCTCCTAAGCCCCATTTGGAAGGTGAGGTTGATGGGCTAGCAGCCAGCTGTAGCTGGTGCACATTGAAGGACTGGTATTGCCTGTGTTTTTCATACATATAACTCGAATTTATGCCCAGATACACTTACCCAAAGAAGGAATTGTTTTACAGTGCTGCAGGTCTCTGAATCTAAAAGACAATAAGGCAGCAGCATCCCTTTTACTTCGGGGAGGTGCAGCTGTGAGCGATAGGAGGGAGCCTGCTTGTGTTCCTGAGCTCTAACATCAGTTAATTCAATTGCCATGCAGGACTCTTCTATCTGAAATGAACAGGAGTCTCTAAATGCCACCTTACACTCATTTTGCTGCTTTATTTCCTTGCACTCACCACACTTTTTGCAGGGGGTTTGTGAAACGGGCAAGGAACATGAAGGAAGAAAAACAGAAAGGGGCATTCTTTGAAAGAAGTAAAATTAAAATTAATGGGTATTAAAGAGAAGCAGTCAGGGGCCTATAAACCCAATATCCCATCATTAAGGAAGGCAATTCAGTTACAGAGAGTGCACAGGCAATTACATTCTTGCCAAGGGACCCTGAGGCTATTCATGAAAATATTTACCTGATGCTGTGTGTGTGTTTGCTCCTTAAAAAAGATTAAAAATAACACCTTAACAAAAAATCAAACTTTTAAAAGGCCATGACAAATGTATGTATGCATGAAATCAATCTAAGAGGACAATTTACAGCTTTAACAATACCACATACAAATATATTGTTATCCTGAACTGTACTTTATTTTTCCAGAGAGTAATTACTGAAGTGTATGAGTTGAACATTCACTAGCATATAAAGAAAGCACTCATCATTTGTTTTGACCGTCAAAGGTTTAAAAATGGCTTATTTCTGATATTTTAAACTTGGGACATATGTGGTTCTCGTTGTAGGATGTGCAATTGCTTGGGAAATAGCTATAAAAATAACTTCAAAGAACAGAAACAGAGCACACTGATTTAGAGGCCTCATGAGTGCAGTTTTCTGGATATACGTAGACAAAATGTTGACATTTATCATTCCAGAGTTTTTTTCACAGTCAGACAATTTGTCATTATTTGTATCCTGAGCAGGAGTCAGGCTGCTAAGCATTGCACATAAAAAACCCCAAACAGGACCCGTTTCAGAAACATCAAAGTCTCAATGCAAGCATTGCTCCCAGAATCCCAGTTTCTGCAGAGTTTAGTACCTCCTTCCAAACACTGCACCACAGACAGCGAGAGGTTCCTGCATTGAATGTTTACAAATAGTAACAACTTAAGGTTATAAACGAAATAGAAGGCAAAAGATTTCCTCTAAAAATTGTTCTGGCCTTTAGCTGAAATCATAGAGTCATTTAGGTTGGAAAAGACCCTTGAGTCCAACCATTAACTCAGCACTGCCAAGTCCACCACTAAACCATGTCCCTAAGTGCCACATCTACACATCTTTGAATTTCCTGCAGGGTGATGACTCAGCCACTTCCCTGAGCAGGCTGCTCCAATGCTTGGTAACCCTTCAGGTGAAGAAGTTTTTCCAAACAATCTGTCTAAACCTCCCCTGGTGCAATTTGAGGACATCTCCTCTTATTCTTTTACTTGTTACCTAGGAAAAGAGACTGACACATCCACTGAAAAATGGTCAGTTCTATAATATCTTCTGTAGAGGCATCAAATAGCAAACTCTAAGTTTTAGAGGTACTTTCAGAGAAGTTGATATAAAAGCAGGCATTGATGATGCATACTGCAACCCTCACCACTTCGAGGCATTTAAAACAGAGCCAGAGGACAGATGAACTCCTTGGTGTGTGGTAACTCAGTGACTATCTTCAAGTTCTTATTATATAATCATCTAGGATCTTTATTACATAATGATCTAGGACTTCTGTAGCACTTTTTTGTTCATAACTTTCAACAGTATTTATGAATGAAGCAATATTGTGCATATCCTGTGCAGGAAAGATTTAAAGTTTTAGAGGCTTAAAGCATTTAGCAGTCTGGGCTAGAGACCACCAATGGAACTAGATACAAATCCTTGTCCAAGGCTTGACAATCTCTCCATTTGCTGTTAACTTCTTATAAAACAGTGCTAAAAGTTTTGGGCCCAGAAGTAACACTTTTACCTTACACCTTTATCAAAGGTTAAATAAAACTGCTGGGACTTAAAAGTATTTTTGGAGTCACCATCATGACAGAAGAGAGTCTCAAAGGGTTTTCTGAACTTTCTGAAGCCAGGTGGGAGTGCAAAAGGTATCAGGTGCTTTTAAGACACACTTGTAAAAGATGGACAGAAAGAAATGGGTTTGATAACTCAACAGAACAGCACATTTATCCATTGTAGCAATGGGATCTCTACTCTGCTGATCCCATGAACAAGTTTAGGGAGAAGCAAATGTAACCTGTGGCTTCCTCATGCTCTTGGTTCACCCCTCCCTCCCCCAGGTGGCTTCAGCTGCCCCAGTGGTGCCCACAGAGCAGAGACTCCAGCAAGCAGCTGCTCACACCTTGCTGCAGATTTGGCCCCAGGAGTCTTGTTTCTTTCTTGAGTGGACACAGAGAGGAATTAAACACCTTAAGCTGTACTTCTGCAAGCTACATCAAGGATTATAATGTTGAGAGCATTTTCTGGCCCTGTGATGTATTTAGTGGCAGTCAAATAACAAACCTCATAGCTTACAATAACAAAAATAACAAACCTTGTAACTAATATACAACTGTACTGCCATGCCCTACAAGAGCATCTGCATTGTGGTTATGGGGAAACATTACTGGCATTTTGAAAGGAAGAAAAAGACTTTCAATTCCAAATGTGACAGCATATTCATAAATTCTTCAGCTAGCCCCTGATCCTCAGAAATGCCACTTCTTCAGAAGGGTCAGACACCTTCCATGCAGAAATGAGTGAGGAATGAAGCAAAATGTGCCGTGGTAGAGATTTCCCACTGCACAGGCTTTAACTAAACTCCTCAGCTGTTATGGAAATATAATCATTTCCTGTTTTCATGCCACCCACTGCAGCTATGGTGTGACTTGGTGCTTTATGAACTACATTCTCCACCATTTCAGACCTAGTAGGTCAGAAAGACACATTTGACCTACTGGACATAAATGTAGTTTGTTTTACCTAGGAAAAGACACAGAAACAAACCTAAAGCAATATTTTGCCTGGAGTTACAAAGCAAATGCCTGTAAAATATTTGTATATGTATGTGCCTCTACAGTGCTAAGAACTGTGGGGGAGTGGGATTTAGCAGGGGAAGGGAACATGGTGTAGAGCTCTCTACTTACTGAATTAGTTCTAAACAAAGAAAAGGTTTGTGCCCTGGATCCAGCCAAATGTGTGTTAGACAGAATTTGCAGACAGCAGATATAAAAGCCCTAAAGATTCAAACAGCCTAAGGATTTGCCCACCTATAGGAGCATATGTGCTGCTTTCCGTAGAAGAACATTTTGATGGTACCCAGATATTAGGACTTTTCTTTTGTTTACTACTATGAAAAAGCAGAATCATAGGCTAATTCAAGGTGGAAGGGACCTCAGAATGCCTCTAGTCCAGCCTTGGGCTCAAAGAAGGGTCACCTGTGAGGCCAGACCAGGTTACTCAGGGCATTATGCAGGTCTTGAAAATCCCTGAGGACAGACAGCACAGCCCCTCTGGGCAATATTTTATTACACAACACATAAAACCTCAGCAATAAGTAAAAGCATTGAGTTAATTTGGTTGTGCTTGATGAATCAGACAATGAAATGGTTAATTTGCATCCTAAATTCCTAATGTCTCTTTAATAGGTTTATTCTTATTTATTTTTTTTGCCTTACCAAAGTAGAAAAGGAACAGCTATTTTTGTAGTCCTGTAAAATACCTTCTGTTTGTTTCTCCTGTGAAGAAGGAGGGAAAAGAATGCAATTTCTGTTGCTAATTAATAGTAACTTTTATCTATTTAACACACGAGATGTTATGACGCTTCTTGAAAACATTGTAACCCGAGGGCAGCCTCAACCTATGTGACCATCAGTTATCCCTAGCTGGATATGGCAGAATTAGGTAAGAATCAATTGCTGCTTAAGTCTTCAGCAACATACAGGTTCCTTTTCCTTCACATTTTCTATGCATGACTACATTTTGTTTCTAAATTACTTTTACACCCCTTTTTTCCCCTTTAAGACTATATTTGGGGACAATCCCGTTCCTTATTATGAAAATTATGAGTTCAGTAGATATTGACTGACACTTCTGAAGGTGGTAAACACTGTCAGGAAGCCTCCTCTGTACAAAATATTCACCTGGAACTCAAGTTCCCCCTATAGTCATAATTTTGCCTGAGAAATATACACAGAGTAGCCCCAAATGTTTGTTCCCAGAAGTATTGCCAGATAGGGAGTTCATTCTGCCTAGTGTTGGAATCACATGTATTATTTCTTGACTCTTAAACATTTATTTTTCATTGAGTTTCCAGGAAATTTCTGTATTATTGAAGACATAGGTTCAGTAACCTCAAGGGAGATGACCTTCAAAGTCTGAGAAAAGTATGATCTAGTGATCCAGACTGTATCCTGGGGGACCTGCACTAAAAGAAATGGGAGATATAAAAGTTCCCTGGGCTTACCACTTTTTCTATTTTTTTTTAATTTACCTGAATTTGAGCCTTAACCCATAAATGAGATTGGCTGTATCAATGGACTAGTTTTGGGGGATCTTTGGTTATTTGTGATTGCTGTACTTTTCCAGGAGTATAGAAAAAGTTCACCCCTTTGGGGTATAAGTCATGGGTCAATTATGCCCTGAGGGTATTTGTTAAATACAATAAATAAAATAAAATTAAAACAGGCATCCAGAAATGGTAGTGTGAATCCAGCCCTGGTGACCAAAACCACATAGACCTTAAAGAAACAGCAGCAATATAATATAAAACTGCTCCCCCATGAACTGGAGGTAGTACCTTCCTTTTTCCTTATTCTTCAATATCCAAACT
This sequence comes from Notiomystis cincta, assembly GCA_013398075.1. Taxonomy (NCBI): domain Eukaryota; kingdom Metazoa; phylum Chordata; class Aves; order Passeriformes; family Notiomystidae; genus Notiomystis; species Notiomystis cincta. The sequence goes on along the minus strand of VZRX01011342.1, from coordinate 50,080 downwards.
GCATGAGCTCCCTACCAGATGGGGACAAGCAGAGGAGAGGCTCACTGAGTTGTGGATCCTGATGGGATTTTTGTCCAAGTCCAAGCAATCCCAGAGGCACAAGCAGAGCTTTAAAGCACAGGTGGGGCTTTGCACATTGGAGCTTAGCAGGGGCCTGACAGTCAGTAGTGGTTTGCAACTGGAAAGATCCACACAAAACACAAGAGGTTTAGGATCTCCCTACCCAACTGCCATTAATCTTTTAGTTTCCCATCAGAAAAGAGGGCATGGCAGTCACTCCTTAATGCATAAAGGCATTGACAGACTAAGTATAACAAAAGTTATGAAGCATTTAGCTGCTGTGATAATGGAGCTCAGCTGAGTGTCCATAAACCCAGGGGCCTGAGCTGCCAGGTCCAGGAGCCTGGAAGTCTGGGCTTCCTGGCACCTCAGCCAGCAGCCTGCCCAGGAGCCAGGCAGCCAAGCCAGAGAGCAGTTGGGCCCCCAGGAGCTGATTAAAGGTCTCCTGGTTTCCATTATACACAGGGTAAAGCAGACACATTCCTTAAAGAACAATCAGATTTCATCAAACTGCTTTTTTTTTTTTTTTTTTTAACAGAAAAACATGCCATCCAGGAATCTTTAATCACTCCTATTGCTAATTGTGTTGTTAAAACAACACATCATGTTTCTCTGATGTACCATGTGGCAAATCCAAAGCAGTATCTGATGGATTGACTAAAAGTCTCCCTTTAATTACCTAGAGAAATTGCTGCTGATGTAAACAAATCAGTGCCAACCTTAGGGAATGCACATTTATAGACACTTTAAAACTCTGCACACAAGCATTTATTGGAGATAAACCAGTGTGGCTTGGAATCAGTCAAGAACTTGCAGTAACTCCAGTTACTCCAGGAGTATACTCATGTGTAGCACAGCACCACATGGAAGCACCTCACAGGGAGTCTTCTGGAGAGCACTTCCAGCAGAGCTGAGAGGAGGAGGAGGAGGAGGAGGAGGAGGAGGAGGGTGCCACCAACCCTCTGCAGGTCAGACACTGAGGCATTCTTTGGAAAGGCACAGCAAGCACAGGCTGTGCATGGCAGTCAGACTGAAGGCAAGGGCTAATTTAAAGGGTGCAAAAAGGGAACAGAAAGCCAACATGAGAGTCTCTGCTCTAATGTGAAATGATTCAACGAGTGTGTGTTTAACTTCTCTAAGCTTTGCTGGACACTTGAAATTGCTCCTCTCAGTACAGCTGCAGGGGCCCAACAGAACAGCTCCACACACTGCACCAAATCTGATCAGAGGCACACCAGAGCAGGTGGTCTCAGCTAGGCTATCCCCACCAAAAACAAGATTAAGCCTTTCTTAGTTCAGCTGTGGTGTTTTCTTTTAAAATTTACCTGGAGTGGCTGGGGTTTTTCAGGATTTCTAATATTCCTCCAAGTATTTGACATGTGTTTGCTTTCCAGATAGAGAATGTCCTTGTGGAACAAGAGTGTTAGTCTACTGAAAGATAAAAAGCTCAATCAAATAAAACATTTATGTGCCAAAGGAAAGGCATTTTAGCTGCATCACCTATAAAAATAGTGTAACGGTCAAAGCACTCAGTGAGGAAGTGGGAGACCTCAGTATTAATTTCTTACTCCAGCAGATGAGGTTGAAAGGGATGGTGCACTGAAAATGTTCCACTACAGAGCAAATAATCTGCGGAGTTGGGTCAAAGGCACAGAGAACAGAATCAAGAGAAGCATGTCCCTGCAGCCCGGGGTGAGCCTCTCAATTAAGTGTGCTGTACATCTTGGAACCCGTCAGGTCATTAATTCTCTGATCCATGTCACTTACTGGACATCACACCAAAAGACCCACTTCCAGCAGCCTGCTTTTCAGTGTATTAGAGGAGACCTAACAGAGTTAATGGAGGCAAATATGAATCCTCGTTTTATTCCTCTTGTCAACAGGGTGAACAGCTTTCTCTGTCAGCTGAGAGCTATCAGGAGAGAGCATCATGAAAAATGAATGACTGATGCTCACAAAAATACTGAAACACAACTAATTGATTTTGATCTAGCAGGCAGCTACATTTCATTTGTGTCCTTTACATTTAGGATCTTTAATAAAGCATTTTTGTTAAGAGAGGTAAATATAGACTAATTGAAGTAAGTGCTGGTCTACTTTTCATTAGATTTTTCAGACAAGTGTAGTAAAGAAAATTTCTTTACAGAAAAAGACTACTTACTGAGAGAAAAGCTCATTTTTTTTCTACTGTAAACAGTATCATTGGTTTATTCTATTTAAAATAAGCTTCTGCAGTTTTGCATGAATTTCTGTTTTCCAAAAGAAGAAAAAAGGGTGAGAGAAGAAAGACTGGTGTCATGGTAAGATGTTAGGTCAGGACTAAGACACCAGGTTTTATTACCTACCATTTTCCATGCCTCTTTTTTTTTTTTTTTCTGTGAGACATTGACAATCTTTCTCTACCTTATCAACCGTTGTGCAATTGAATTAAAACATGTTTGGGATAGTGAAGAACATGTGCCAGAGGAGAAATAAACTATTTTAAATGTCTTCTGTTGCACTCTAAGGGCTGCCACTTCAAACAAAGGCAATGTACTGTGTACTTCCTTAGCTCAGATCAAGTGTGATGGTCACTGTGAGCTGGAGACACCTCAGCTCTCCCACAAAACCCAGTAAGAGTTATCGACCCACTGCAGTGGGGTTGGCATAAAGATCCAAACATGACTTGAGCAGTTTGCCACTTTTGCTTCCTCCAGAAGCAGTATTTCTACTGTTCCCATGTTTTCTACCTCCCCAGCTGTTTCTTAGGAGTTCAAAGTGATTGGGACCCACAAAATTGAAGCCAGCTCTGTTATCACAATAGGACCTAGGTATATTTTTTAGTGTACCTGTGACTCTTCAAACTGCTGATTATTCCTTTCTCACATGACTTAAGTGTCAGACTCTCCTACTTCTGCCCTGAAACAGAGATGTGCAGGGTGTATAACATGAACTGATGCTTTTTGCTAAAACTAGACTATATTCAGTGTAGCATTATTGATGCTACATAGCCTTTGGGTCTAAGTGCCAAACTGTATTTTTGGCTTAATTTCAAGGACAAAGGACAAATTTAAGCTTGGTGTTGAATACTGAAGTGAGCAATCCTCTCTCTGCTTTCTCCTGTGCCATCTTTTGTATGGCACAGGTGACCCACAGATCTGGAACACAAATTAACGTTTCCTACTGAGCAATGAAAAAGGCAACTTCCTCCACTGTACTTGTCTACAGCAGAAAGAAGGCAAGCAAATATTAATTCCCTCAGTGTTGTGGGCAGCCATTTCCTCATGCACTGTTCCCCCTTCAAATTAAGAGTTTTTTCTCTGAAGCATCTAGTTGCTTTCTGCTCACCAACAAGGTCATAATGAGCAACTATTAAAACAAACTCACAGGTAGCATCTGGTCTTCCTTTTGCACAGCTTGTAGATATTTTCTCCTTCTTGAGAGCATTCATAGTTTAAGGTCAGAACATTCTCCTGAAATGCATTTCATTACCCACAGTTCCTACAAAAGCCTCACAACTCTCAGATACTGTTCTAGCCAATACCAACCTTCACAGACCAACAGTTTTCTTCTCTGAAAAACAGATGCAATCACATAATGCTCTTCACACAGCTTATACTGAAAATATGCAGTAGGCTTTGTTCCTCTGGTTATATAGTCAAAAAAACCTTAATCCACATCTTCTGTGGGCTTGAACAGTAGTCAAGAGTTAAGCAGAGAGGGTTGCACTCCTTCTGTTCTCCTACCTTTACGCACAAAGGTTTGCTTAAATTCCTCGGGCACGTTTACTAAAAAAGAGGCAACTTTTAAGGAAGCTCCTAAAGTCCTTGCCCACAGTGAGTATCTTCCTGATTAACAAATAAATTCCACTCAAGTTTTCTGGGATTACTCACAAAGTATGATAGAGGCCAATGTGTGCATGTAGACTTCCACCTCAGATCTGCTTGTCAGGAATCACCAGTGCTCTTGCAGCAACACGACTCTTCTGAACAGAGATGGCACAGAACAACAAGGGCCTGATTCTTATTTCAGACAATGACTTAAAGCTGTGATCCTGTCAAATCTCCTATTTATAAGGCCCCTTCCATCTGCCTCGAGCCCTGAAGAGGCTAATTCTGCATTTCTCTCTCACGCAAAACTCCCACAGGGTGGCTGAAGGACAGCAGCACTGAGTTCCCATCCCAGCTAACCTACACCTTTCGATATTTAACACCCAACCAACACCAGCACCGTTCTGAAAATTCAAAATGAAATATCAGCTTCTCACTTAGGACTGACAGAAATTTTTCTCCATGGTGAAATGAGCAAAGAGTTAAAGATCAGGTACTTGTTAAAATCGATATGGCTTAGTAGCAATATTTCATTCTTCCACAACAGTAGAGAGTGACTGTTCCAACCACTTTATCATATCTGATCAGAGAAACAACTCAGCACATTTTAAACATATCTTCTCCCCTTCTCCTAAGCAAAAGCTGCATAGACTATTTTTCTCCTGCATATGCTATTAGCCAAGTTACAGTTGAAGCACAACCACAGTGTGAGTAGCAGAGCTGAAAACTTTTTATGAAAAGTTAACACCACACAATATGTTACAAATTCCAGTCTTCAGCTATTACAAGTAGTAAGAGAACAGTGTATTAAAAAAAAAGTAAATTAGCCCCATTTTACTTGAAGTATATTCAGTAGTTACATTAAACAATTTTTATAGAAATCTTCTGTATTCACTAATTTAGAGGGAAATGCACTTAAAAGGGTGTATATTGCACATCTTTATTGAGGAATGTTACTTTTTATTTAGCTCAGAAGAAATAACATCTTCTTGAGGCATTGAATCAGATGAGTAACCATGATGAGAAAAATTAAAACCATAGAAATACCCTGGTTTTAACTATGTTGCTGCTCATAGATATTCAGTATCTGCATAATTTTAAACGTTTGGAAGTGAAGAGGAAAAAAAAAAAGAAGCATTATTTCTTTAAGGTTTATAATGACCACAGAATATTTTTACTGCAAAGAACTTACTTTTAAGGCACATCAGTCATTCCATATATATTTTATATCCACTAAAATCTGTCAATTAAATTTCATTTCCATAGGCTGCTTGAATTCTACAAGGGAAAAAATAAGGGGGGAAGGACTGTGTTCACAGGCCACAAGCTCGTTTCAAAGCAGTGAACAGTGAAGCCCTGCGAGTCTGCAGACTGGGGAACCCCCTGAAGGAGCACAAAGTGGCAAAGGCAGACCTGCATTTGGCAGGAACGGGAACCTCTAAGGAAGCCGTCCAGGAGCTCAGAGGTAGTAGCCAGGTACCATATGTCGCTTTGGTTGCTCTGGTGGTTATAGTTTCTTCAGAGTAAACAAACCTGAACTTTTTAGCTACATTGTTGCCTACAAATAATACGAGCTCATTTCAGCTCTTCTTGCTGTAACTTTAACAAGAACTCTCCATTTTGCGAAAGAGAAATGGCTTGTAATTTCCTCCTCTCAGTTGCTATTTTTCTCTCCTTTATCTCTCTCAGGTATGCGTTTGTACCAAACCATTTGTTATTTAAACAAAGCTTAAATCTTTTCACGCTCTGAGCCTTATTTCAAGAAAGCATCCGATAAGTTACAGATCTAGGACTTTGAAAATACCTCATTTGTTTCTTTAGCGAAATCAAGCAAACTTCTAATGCATTTGGTGCAATCATCTAATCCCTACTTCAGCAGAACTCCCACTTGAATTTGAGTTAATTGAAGGAACACCAGAACCTCAGCCACTGACAATCTCCTTTTCCAGAGTTAAGTGAACCAAATGCTTACTATGAAAAACTGATGAAACAAAGTGGATTCTTTTTCCTTATGCTACAGAGATTTCAAGAGAAGAGAGGCTACAGACATCTTCAGACAGAACAGAGGGAGTAAGGAAGGGGATATCTGATGATTCTGCAATACAGATTCAACTCAGCTGTTTTAAGAAACCTCTCACATGTGGATTATATTCAATTTTTTTTCCAAAAGCTGTTTGCTGTGGAAAGGTTCATTTGAGGCAGATGCCAAACCCTGCTGCCTAAGGAAGGAGTGATAAAATAGAAAGGAGCAGTGTTTGCTCCACAAACAAAATACACACCTTGCAGCAGCACAGCTGAAGAAGGATGGAAATGCTCAGCTCACTCTTACACTTGGTATGCATTCAGTGATGGATGCACAGACACCAGCCCCTGTCTCTCATTTCCTTCACTGCAGTTTATGACATGACCCATGGGATATATGGTTTGCTTTAATAACTTTTCAAACTATTCTCCCCTCTTCTGCTCCTCCTCCCAAGAAAATCCTCTAAAATCATAAACTAGAAATGCAAACAGAAGAAGGGAAAGTAAGCAATATTAACACCAAAGGTTTGGAACAGCTGCACCTCCTATTGAGATTTGTTCACATACACAGCTGACAATCTGCAATGTATGCTTCTCATTAAAAAATAAAGGATTTAGTTGTTCTAAGACTGTAAATATGAAAGATTTAAAGACCTTAGTAGAGGGGTGATTGCTCTTCCTCTGAAAACCTGCATATCAGAATGCCTTCTACTGCCTCTCTGAGAGTGAGGAGCATGCATCCAGCCCTGAGATTAGCCTTTGAAGGGAGACTGAAAAAAGGGGAGGAAAAGTTCCCCTGGGCACAGAGAAGTGGAAAGTTGATTTTTTAAAAATTTTATCTCAAAAAATGTTAGGCAACTTCATTAGAATGATTTTTTTTTTTTTTCACTATCTGCTCCAAGACAGCAAGGTCCTTAGGTCACTGATCTGAGAAGGATGGAGCAGGAATTTACTGCCTGGTGATCCAGCAGGAGGAAATGAGGTCATGGGGTATATGTGCTCTTTTTCATATTTCAGAAAAAAAATGCAAGGCTCCCAGTTTTGTCCCACTGACTAATCAAAAACTATGGGAAGACAGGAAAAATATTTCCCATCCAGCTCTATGGGCAAAGATCCCTCCAGAGGAAAAGAAAACCCCATGCTTTGTTTGACTTCATCCCTTGTGCAAAATCATGATTCAGAAGGTTTTAACAGTACAAAGGTTTATTTAGAAAAGAGTTTGGATTGTTCTTTAGGGTTTTTTTGGCAAACATTTAAATCCTTTCATAACTCAAAACACTGTCAGTGCCTGGTACTTTGCACTCTCCTGTCCCACACAAGCAGTAAAAGCCAATTTCTAACTGGGAGAAATCCACCCTAGGCCCCAGATGCCCGAATTATAAATACTCAAATCTCCACCACCACTGCCACTTAACCCTTTCCTCTTGATGTCTCCTTTTGTTTCCCCACAAAATTCCAGAGCCCATGAAAGCCCTCTGCCTCCCAAACTCAGCGTCTCGGGCTATTTCCCTCTGCCAGGGTTCAAAGACAATCGCTCCCTCCCCCTTTACCCCTCCACTCTCCAGCACTGCTCCCCCAGCACCGTGTCCCCGTTCTGCAGCACGGCGTGTGCCCGCAGCCTCCCCGACACCATCCCTGCCCCCCACACTTCACCCTGCTCCGCTGAGGGGCCGAGCCCTCTTCCTGCTCCCTAAGCCCAAGCCCCACGTTCTCTTCCCTCCCTTCTTTTCCAGCACTGAGCCTTCTCTTTTAACTCTACTCCTGCTCGAGGCAAATCCATCCCTCCAGCTCAGTGCCGGAAGTTCTTCTTCTTCTTCTTAAAAAGAATGTGTTTAAAGGACCTGCGGAAGTCCTGGTTGAAGATGGTGTAGATGACTGGGTTGAGGGAGCTATTGCAATACCCAATCCAGAAGAAGAACTTGAAGAGAGTCTCAGGGACCTCACATGCCTCCCGGCAAATACCATAGAGGCTGTAGCTGAAGAAAAAAGGGAACCAGCAAACTACAAAGACCCCCATGACCACGGCCAGCACAAACGTGAAGCGTTTCTCCCGGGCCTGGGCAACTTTCTTACGGCAGATGCTGCTACGCTTCCGGCGACGGCGGTAGGAGAAGAACTGCATGGAGCGATTGCTGGCACGGGACAGACGGCTACTGGAGTGCTTGGAGGAGTATGAGTAGGAGAAGGACTGGCTCTTGCTTTTGCGGCGATGCTCCTCCCGGCTCCGCCTCCGCCTGCTCTCGGAGGTGCTGCTCTCCTCCAGCTCAATGTCCTCCAGCTCAGAGGCTTTGCGCCAGTGGTGCACTGAATAATGTCCGTTCTCTCCCAGCGGCATCCTCAGGGACGTGCAGCCGCCAGCAGCGCGGCTCAAGCCGTTCTCAGTCTGGGAGGACCCCTCTGGCATCGTACGCTTCTCAGAGAGGGTCCTGGTCCTTAGCTTGGCCACGCGGTAGATGCGGATATAGACCAACACCATGATGAGGCAGGGGGCAAAGAAAGAGCCAATGCAAGAAGAAAGGATGTACCATGTCTCGTCATTGAGCTTGCACTGGGGAAAGACATCTCCTTCAGGGTCCCGGTACACGGAGATCAATGGCGGGAAGGAGATGATGGCCGAAATGAGCCACACGGTGAGGATGATGGCCTTGATCCGCCGAGGTGTCCGCTTGAGGTTGTACTCCACCGCCTGTGTGACTGACCAATACCTGTCGAGGCTGATGGCGCACAGGTGGACGATGGACGAGGTACAGAAGAGCACGTCCAGCGCCAGGTAAATGTTACACCAAGCCTTGCCGAAGTACCAGTAATTCATAAGCTCGTTGGCTAAGGAGAAAGGCATGACCAGGGTAGCCACCAGGATGTCCGCGCTGGCCAGGGACACCAGGAAGAGGTTCTGGGGGGCTCTCAGCGCCCGGCTGGTGAGCACAGCTATCACCACCAGCACGTTGCCCACGATGGTGAAGACGATGAGGAAGCCCACCACCGCCGCCAGGCCGGCCACGGCCGCCGGCGAGTAGGGGGAGGGCGGCTGCAGGAGGGCCGAGGAGGACGGCGAGGCGGGGGGCAGCGCCAGGGACTCGTTGGGGGAGCCCAGGCTCGTGTTCACCAACAGCAGCAGATCCATGGTGGGTGTGCGGGGCGCCGGCGTCCTAGAGAGCCCGGCGGAGCCCCC
>VZRX01011342.1:0-40552 GCA_013398075.1 Notiomystis cincta | reverse complement strand
GGGTGCGGGCGCGGGACAGGCCCGGGACAGGCCCGGCGCTCCCGGCCCGGAGCTGCCCGCGCTCCTTCATCGTCACCGCCCTGCCGAAGAGATCGGGCCGTGCTTTGCCTGCGGGCATTCCCAGCCCGAGCATCCTGCGTGCCCCACCTGGGCCCAGAGACGCGGTGCCCCCAAGGGAGGCGCGGCCTGGGACAGGTTCACCTTTTGCTGCCCGGATCGTTTTCTTTACGGTGCAAACCTGTGCGCAGTGAAGGCGCCTACACCGAACACAGCGTCTCTTTCACTGCAGAACTTTTAAGATAATAAACTCCTTGTAACGATCGACAAGTTACAAGCGAATAGCGCGGGCTTTGGGGAGCCGTAAGGGTTACTCCGTTTCCAGTTTCCTCTGTGTGCAGCCTGCGCCGCTCTCTGCCTCTGATCACTTCGTGCATAGCCCTGTGAAGGCTTGGAAGTGAATATGCTTAGTTCTGATAGGAAGGAAAATTCCTCTAGATATTATGATCTTATGATCGTATTCTGTAAGCAATTTACTCTGAAGGTTTTGGGGTTTTGGTTTTGGGTTTTGTTTGGTTTTTTGTTTTGTTGGTTTTTGGTTTTTTTTCCACCTGAAGAGTGATTAGCAAACATGCAGTGACTGCGTGTAAAAGAGAAAGGACACGGTGTTGGAAGTAAGCACTGTCCGGTAGCAAATTCTAATTAAAGACTGAAATGCAGAAGCAGTAATCACATAAACAAAGTGTTGCATATGGAACAAAATGAAATTGAAATCAGATTCTCTCTCAAGTCCTCCTAAACAGACAGCAACCTGATAAGGAGAATCTTTAAAAAGATTGCAAAGCCCCAGGAAGATTAAATTAATGGAAGCTGAGGCTTTCAAAGTTCAAACAGGAAGCAAATAGGATGTTTTTATCATGAAACCTGAATAATCTCTGAAGCAGGTTTCTAATATTTGTGGTGAGTTCCTCATATTTGGAAGCTTTATAATGGTATCTAGGATCTGGGAGGGCAAGGTGCAGGAATTTGAAGTCTAAGCTTTGATATGACTGGAATTAGGGAGAAAGAACATATGCTCTAACTGCTTCAGTATGGGTTTAAAATTTAGTAAATACAAACTACAAGATCACATGAACATTTGGGATTCAGGATCTGTCATAAAAGGGAGATATAAAACCTCATGATATTCAGTTAAATTACTAAGGTTAAACAGTTAAATTACAAAGTCATAAGCAAGGATATCTTGAAGTTATGTGAACTGGAACTCAAAATAAACTTTCAGCTAATGATTTGGGGCTCCGGATAAGAAGAATTGAAGCTTTTCAAAACTTTGCTCAGAATAAGTCAATACAGAAGTTTCATAACAAAAGGAATGGTGCAAGCAAATTTCTGAGCAATTATTTGGCATTTCTAGTGATAAAAGGCCAACTGGAATAGAGAAGAAAATAAATTGGGAGCAAAATATGCGTGTGTTGTGGTTTCTTTAGCACTAAAGTTGTGCTTTGCTGCTGAAACAATTCCATGTATAACTCCACTGAAGCCAGGGAAATAACATTTGGGTTTTATGTGTAACTGCTACCCAGTTTGCCTAAAGAGCCATATGCCACTCCAGCTCATGTATATAGATGTGAATGAAGCGTGGGCACAGACACAAGAAATCCAGTCCCATGAAAATCTGCTTAGTCTGCTGAGAGGCAAAGGTAGGAGCAAGGTGAACAACAGTGAATAAATCAGGGGTAGTTGTGCTTTTGAATTGAAATTGGTTGGGTTTTTCTTTTCTTTCATAGAAACTTGGCAAATTATGTAGATCCTTTGCTGCCTGCTTTCCTTCCAAACCCCTGCACTTACTGCAACGTTCACTCTCCCATCTGGCCTCCCTGTAGTTACCAGCTCATAACCATTGGCCTTTATTTGAATTTATGCCTGGTAGCTGTTAACAGGCTCTCATAAAGAAAAGTGCAGTTTAGAGGCTGGATGAGGCACTTCTAGATATTAAACTGGACTCGTCTGAAATTGATCCAAGCCCACTCTTCCTGAAGTATTCCAGGAGATATCGTGCCATGCTCATCCATCTGTGCACTGTCACTGCTGCTCTGCTGCTCTCCTCCAGCATCTAACTACAAATCTCCTGCCACAGCAGGCTGAGAAGATTCCACAGGAGCAGAACTATTTCTTATCGTTTGTTGTCTCCAATTTTTACTGGTTTTTGCTTGGATTCTCAAGTTGGACTGGCCTTTATTTCAGTTTGAGCTACCAGAGCTCACTGGCAGAAGAGAGCCATGATCTGCACCCAAATTTAGGTCTTGGGGAATCCTAAAACTGTCACTGGGAGACTGGCCAGTGCTGCCCTCAGCTCAGGCCCAAATTCAGGGACAAATTACCAAAGGTGACATCAACCTAGCCACTAAAGTCGGTGGGGAGATCCCTGCTGACACCCAAACCTGTAGATTTCTCTTAGGTCATTTAAGAATATCTCAGCATTCTTAATAAAGGGGGTGATATTTGGTTTTCAGTGGGAACTGGGTTCCTTACTTCCCCCTTGTGACTTTGAAAATCTATCTCAGATAAACAAAGAGGTTTATAGGAAATCCTGATTTACTAAACATCTGGAAGTGTTGTCTAATCTCTAAAACTAAGCTTTAAATCAATAGGCAAAATTTTACAGTTTTATCAACCGTACAAGAAACTGACTGCTGTCAAAACATTCTGTCCATATATGTGCTTTCTGAGACAAAATTTGTGTTACAAATATGCTCAAGATGCTGTGAATGAATAAAGTGAGTTAGCTGAAATCTCTGTGAACAGTTGAAGAGACAACCTGCAGTACAAACAACGTGATAGAAAAATGGGTTAAGAGTTGAAGAATAAGTAGACTGTCCTGGATTTTGAAGGAAAGGAACTAAATATAAAGAAAACAGAAGTTACTTTGGAGGGGAGTTGAGACTGTTCAAAACTTGAATATTGTTATCAGTGGAAATGTTGTGAAATTCTGTAGTGTTAAATGGACATTAACCTGTAAATTCCTCAAAGAAGTCAGGGTAAAGTTCTGATATTCACAGATGGAGCCAGATTTTCAAGAGATGTAAGAGTCAACCTGCTTCCTTTTTGATGCCTGTGACAGCATTTGATTATTTTCCCCTTGACAAATGAATATTGAACTCTTTTGTAAATCTGGGCATCAACTGATGTTTTCTTTCAAAATGTAATTTGGACCAGTTTTGTTCTTTCTTTGTTAACTACCCTCCTCCCAAAAATTAATCACAAAGTAATTTTAAATTAATTTGATGCCTTCCATAAAATGAGAATTAAAGTTTGTGAAAATAATACTACAGGAATTTTTATTTGTTTGTGATTACTAGATAGATTTAATGAGAAATATGGAAATATAAGCAGATTTCAGAATCAATTTTTTTCTCCTTAAATCATCTTTGGACATGAATGTCTTTTTCAGATTTATTTTTCTAGTACAATATACAGAGAAGGAGAAAAGTTTAATTTAGGTGAGTCCGATTGAAACTCATTCTTCTGTATGAAAAGAATATTTCACTGAATTTAGGGATCAAGACCAAGTCAAAACCAGATTATTTGTTACTTTTTTACTGATCTGAAAGTAACACAATTAATCTGGAACTAAGGCTCAAATTAACTTGTATATTAATTTAGTAACACTTACAAAGTGTTACTAAACACCTGAAGTAGCCATTATGCTTGAGCCCAAATAGAGTGAAGAAGGTTATTGGTTCAGCTTGCTCCTACAATTTTCCTTGTCATGTGTTTGTAGCCCTTTTTCATGCTCCCAGTAAACGTTGTCACCGTGCTGGTAAGACCCTAAACCAGAAGCCAAATCATGTGAGTCAGCCATATCCTGCCTGGCTGGTTCCTCTAAGTCTTTTCTGCTCTCATGACAGGATCCCACCCACCATGACTGGGTTGCAGGGTGCCATGGATTCAGCCCTTTGAAGCCAAACCTGGGGCTACTGCAGAGGTTTTGGGTTGATCCTCCCCGTTATTGGAGAGTCATGAAAAATAGATCGATGCCCCTTCTCTTCCTTAACTCAGTTTGTACTGTTTCCATTATTTGTAGTCATTTTAAGGCTTCTTCATTTCTAATTTATGAAGTCAATACTTTAAATAGCCTTCACAGACACCTGTTCTGATAGCTGTGCCATTTTCACAGGATGAGTGCATAATTTTTCTAGGACTCTACACTGTATTTGAGGACTCTTGCACTTGATTTCAGTGGGTTTTTTAATTATGAATTTCTTCTGCACAGTAATATATATGGGAAATAATTTGTTAGTTTTAACTTATATAAAAAAATGCATTTATTTTGCATTTTGAATGCGGTTATGCAAGTTTGTAAAAGCTTCAGCTTTTAAGTAGAGAGAATTCTGTGTAGATAATTTATCATCTGTGGCATTGCCTATCTCTAATTTATTAATTGTAGGGCCTTTTTGGCATAAGTGTAAGACAGCTCTTTGATGACGAGATAGATTTTGGCTGCAAACCCTTACATCTCCTCTGTCTGCATTTATATTGAAATAACCATTTCCAGAGTAATGATCCAGTAACTGAATCCATTCCAATGGGGGAATGAGGGTGGGGAGGGAGGGAGGGAGAGAGGGGGAGAAGAAGATGCAGTCTTTGTCACCAAGGTTCATCCCCTGCCAGCTGCACCTGCTCCATGGCACACTCCTGCTTGGTACTTTCACAGACTCACCATCCAGGAGATTCCAAAGGGGGTACTACTCCCCATGACAATCCATCACTAAATCAAACCCCATGCAGTACAGCAGAAGAGGCATCTACCATCTTGTGCTTTGTTCTGTGATGCTTGGCAGAAGGAAGGTCTTGTCTGCACAGGATCAATTAGAGCAAATGTTTGCCGTGTTTCCTGTGTCTGGCTCGAGTGGCAACTTCAAAACAGCAGAGTTGACTGCACTCAAGGCTTTCCATGGAAACAAGAGCAGATTGTGTTATTTCTGCTTCCCACTGAACCATAGGGATATCTCCAAATATCATGTTGTCCATTTCATCATATCTGTGCTGCAGTGATGTGAATTGCATGTGTTAATTTAACATTCTCCATCTTTCAGCAAAGACTTTAAGCTCATGAAGATTTGGCTACTTCAAAACACACATCAAGTTCTATCTTCTTTCACTGCAGAAGTAAGGTGGGGTTTTTTTGCAGTGTTTGGGAGGTGTTCTGTCTGTCTTTAAAATAAGGTGAGGTCTATTTTTTCCAGACATTTCTCCTCATTGCACTTTACTTGTATTTTTAAACAGTTTGATAAAATATTTTCATGTCTTCCTTCAGTGCTGCTGTTTCTTCTTTCAATGTCTATCAACAGAGCCTCTTTTATCTTCTTTTGGATGATCTTGCACTGCTTTTTTATCTTTCTTCATATATTTCCTTTTTTCTTTGTTTACTTTTCTGGCCTTAATGTATTCAGTAGATTTAACCTATCCTGCCTTTTTTTTTTCTGTAACAGCATTCTATGTGGTATTGCTATTCCACTCTTCTTTCAATAAAGAGCAATCTCTGCTGTATTAATATTTAAAATTTACAATTGGCTTCCCATTCTTTTTGCATAATGTCAGATACAGTTTCTGCCATGTCAGAAAGCTTAATTGAATGTTAAAATTGAAAGTCTTTCCTTACGTATTCATCCTTCATTTTAAAGCTATTAATATTTTTCTGATTTTTCATTTTCATGTTGGTTGTGTATAATTGATATTTGTATGCACCCAGAGTCTGTAAATTTCATCATATACAGAGAAGAGGTACATGATTTCTAGTAATGCTGTCACAGGAGATCCAGCACTTCTTCACTTATTTAATTTTGTGGGAAAAGTGTCCTTCCACAAAAGCACTATTCAATCAAGAAGACTTTTCTGTGCTGTCAAGTGAACCTTGACTGTATCTGCCCCCTGTATCTGTATCTGTCAAGTCAAAATATCATTGATGTCACCTTGCTAGTAAGGACTAGTAAAAGCCTTGTAAACAATATTACTCTTTTCCTTAATGTATTCATTTGTTCCAACTTGATATTAAATGGTAGTCATTTTCACACATGCACTTAAAATACTGCCAAGAATGCTGATACTCTGTCTGTGTTATAATTGCTCTTCTATGATGACTCAAAATTATTTCCAGCCTCTACAACAATTGTATGGTCCATAAAGAAGCCCAAAATTTGGAAGGAGTTGGGAGCTGTGTCTTCTAGAAAGCATCACCTCCTTCCTTTGCATTATCTCTCAGTACACTTTGTGCAATCCACTGGAGAATGCAAGTCAAAGAGATGCCTTTGACATTTTACTGTCTGCTTTGGATTTGAGTTCCACTCTTTAATTAAAATTATGCATCTCCTTCTGTGTTTTGATGAATGGTGCCTTGTATTTAGAAATGGCAAATGAGTAAATATCAATAAATAACCAAGGTTCAGCAAAGTTTTTAAGTGAAAATGACTCATTAGAAGCATCTTACAAAGCAGAAAAGGTGTCATAAAATTAATTCTTAATTCCTGTAACTCATTCTTACTCATGTTTGCCAGTAAGAGAGGAGAAGCAAGGATGAAATGGAGAGAGAAGGAGAGGAAGGAGGGATGAAACCACTCTTTTCATCCCTTCTTCATTGCACAGAATATCTGGGGAGTGTGGACTCATGTGCTATGTTTTTTCTGATCTTATAATTTTTCCAACATCTTCAGTGTGCAGTAGTTTATGCTCTGTGTTATCTAGGCTAATGGAAACCATCAAGGGTATTATGTCAAAAATTGCAGTGTACCTTCAGGAACAATTTATCTACTGAAAGTGGTGAACATAGGCTTTTCCAAATAAGAACAGTTTAGCTCAAAAAAGATACACAGCAGGACTGGCAGCAATACTGTAGCCTGCTATTTTTCTGTCATGTAAAACAAGTGTTGATTTCAAGTTCACAGAAAGTTCAGGAAATTAAAAAATTATAACTTATTGAAATCACTGTTTAGCAGTAGGAAGACCATAATCAATCAGAAACCTCTGGTAACTGCTACCAGTCCTCGATCATTTAAGTTACTGCAGCTGTTGGAAATGGAAGCCAGTTTAGCACAATATTAAAAATGCATTATTTCTACTTCTGATAGATGTATAAGATTCTATATATGTATTTTATCCTATAACTCTGCCATCAAAGTCTGAGCATGCTTGACCATGCAGGTGGTATCCTGTAAGGAAATACCAATGCATCATAGGAATGTTACTTTATTAATTTTTCCTCTCTTGATCTTTAATTATTACCATCCCAGTCAGATGTTCTGATTCATATTGTTTATATTTAGTAATTCCAGCAGGTGCAAATCTTGGCTAAAATCCACCACAATTTCTCTTAGGTTATAAATAAAGAGTTTACAAGTAAGGCCTTTCTGAAGCACCTGTGCAAACACATTTAATAATTTATAAAGCATTTGTAACTAATCATTACACATATAACTATTTGCCTTTATTATCACTCTCTAGCACTAGTGTCATTGAAAAATTAGCAATCCTGTTCTGGTACTTGGAGCACTTTTTTTGGCACCTCTGACTGGACAGAAGCAATTTGGATTCTCTTTTATCTCTGAAAATTTGAGTGAGATGTGTAACATGATTTTACTGGTGTTAATTTTCACGATTTCTTTAGAATGTGTTAAAGAGAGTGGGTGGAGGGCTCAGAGCTCCCCCATCAGTGAAAATCCCATTATCTAGCACCAAAGAAACTGCTAATGAGTGACAGGTTGGAACAGGGGAGGTTTCGTCCTTATTTAGAACAGTAATTTGTGCTCTCAAGTGGCCTTAGCATTAGCTTAATGAGTAAAAAATGCTAAGAAAAATATTAAAGATGTCTAAGAAAGGTCTTAATTTCTTAAAGAGTAAAGAGAGTAGTTTATGATGTGTAGAGTCATACAAAACTATTCTCCAAATCCATAACAAAGGCAACTTCTTTGTTGTTGCACTCCTTTAAAATTTAATGCATATTTCCTTTCAAGTGGCTACTTTCTGGTTTTGGTTGTTGGTCAGCTTCTCTCAGGGAGGCATTTGCAGCAAACCCAGCAGCCTGACCGAGCAGCCCCCAGGTTGTGAGCTGTGAGTTTGTCTTCCACTGGAACCCAGTGATTTGGGGCAGAAGGCCTTGCCAGCCTGCCCTGACAGCAGAGCACTCTGCTCTGGCTGCAGAGCCAGCCTCTGGAGGAGGGCTGCACTGATGTGCTCTACTAAACTCATGTCTTGTGCAGATCCACACAGAAAACAAGCCTGTAATTAAATTGTTCAAAATTTGAAGATCTGTGTGTTTGGCCATCCCTTCAGACCTAATTACTTGCCAAAACACACTGTTCACAGGGTGGGAATTAATATTAATTAGGAATCTTCGTGAACTGCAGATTACAGCCATTATAGGCAGAGGAAATGATTATGAGATTTATGCAACTCACATCTTTAAAAAAATGTAATTACAGCAACAAAGCCCTGTCTCTCAGTATACATAAAGAGGCTTGATATAGACATTTGTTCCAGGTTAATATCAGCCTAAACTGACAACATTCAACAGGATTCATCCTGATTTATAGGAGAGAAAAGCCCTTTGTGTGCTCCACATGGTGACAAACTGGTCAATAGTGATGCCCAAGCTGGTTTCCTGCTGAGAACACCCTGCTCCATTCTGCTGTGCTGTCTGAGGTGCCTCTCCTGCTGCCCAGTCCTGCTCCATTCTGCTGTGCTGTCTGAGTGCCTCTCCTGCTGCCCAGTCCTGCTCCATTCTGCTGTGCTGGGTGCCTCTCTGCTGCCCAGTCCTGCTCCCCAAGGTGTGCACAGACACCACGTGTCCCTTCAAGACAGGAGGCAAAGCAGTGCCTGGGGCCCTGCTCCACCTCACATGAGCTGGACAGTATGTCTGGGCAGTGTCCTGATCCCAAAGCAGCAGCAGAGCTCCCAGAATAGTGCTGCATGCTGGCACACCCAGGCTGTGCCCCTTTGTCCTGTTTGGAGGGTGAAGGTGGAAGCTTTTGCTCCCTGGGCAGAATTCACGGCTGAATGACGAAGCAGCAAATGCTACTCCTTAGTGTAAAGCTGGAGGTCGGTAGTGGAGACTGTATTTGCAAAACCTAAAGACCTCTGAATTTTGGTTGAATGTGAGACACACATATTTTAAAAGACACAAGGAGAGCACTGAAGAGACAGAACAGGGGGAAAGTCAGCTGGTTGTAATTAATTTTGTAGTTCCCAGAAGGGAACAGGGCTGTGCACTGACTTGTCTGATGTTGGAGATCGTCCCCTAATGCTTGCTGGCTACAACAGAAGATATTTTTAATTCAGGCTTTCCAATAACAGTCAGTAATTGCTAAGAATATTTAATAGTCCATACACATAAGAAAAAAGTGGCCTCTGCTGTGACTTCCTCCAGAGAGTCTTGTGACCATTCCATTACTGATAAATTATATATTAGATTCTCTTTTAGCTTTGAGACATAAAGAAATTATCTCAACAGCAGAGTAAAATATCAGATTGTGTGACTGAGCATGAACCTTTATAGTAATGTTAATGATATTGAAGTCCTAATTGATTTTGGAAGCTAATACAAAACAAATATTAAAAACATATTGATTTGGAATCTGCAAAGCATCATTCATGGCACTTGAGGTTCTCAGCTCCTGGAAAAGAGGCGATGTTTGTTTGCAAATGCTAATGATCCATGTCTATGTATTTATGAATTGATTGCTGCTGAAATGAAGAACCCTTACCCATGTTTTACATTCACTGTTAAAAGTGAGAGTCAGATTGCCATTTTTCTTGCCATATCTCCTTTTATTTCCAACATATCTTTTTATTGCAGGTTTATTCCAATATTCTTGATGTGCTGCCTTAAAGTAGGGCATTTCAAGTGCTTCTCATTGGTGACTAGTATGGAAAGATCTATATCTACCATTAAAAGGAATGAAGAGAAATATTTTAGAACAGTCATGGCAAGCCAGTTAAATATGTCACTATGGATGGCTCAAGAAGCCAATAGAGAGTTTCAGTCCCCCTCTCTGTCATATTTCAAATGGCACAAGGAAGACACTGAATAACAAACCAGTAAAAATGTCAGCAGGCTGTACTTTATGATTTCAATACCTTGAAGAGAATAGAATTATATTCAAATATCTTCAGTATTTGATCCTGATAACATAAGGTGAGGCAAACATTTGTTTTGTGAGTTTTCAGTACTCCTGGGCTTTTAAAACATTAAGGTTCTTGGAGAATTCATCAAATAATAAAATCTGAAGTTCCAGGAGAATGAGTATTGACCAACAAAGAAAGCAATGCATTTCTAATGTGAGTAAACCTAATCAATGCTGTAGAGGAATCCTACACTCATCAACATGAATCTGTGAGTTATCAAAAAATAAAGAATCTCAAAATTGGTAATAGGTGTAAATAAATACAAATAAATTATTCCTGGAAATCTGGTGTTTCTTTGGGTTAAAAACATAATCCTTTTTATGGATCTCCTGAATTCATGTTAAAAATGAAGGATAAAACAATAAGTGCTCTGAATTTATTGGAAAATAATTGGAAAATATTTTGAAGATAGCAGCAAGCTTTACGAGATATTTTCATTCAAAATTCCTGTTCTTGCACTGTTTAATTATTGACATTTTAATGTCCCCTGCAATCTATAATAAATCCCTTGATGGCTGCAGTTACTGAAAAAGGTTTTTAAGCTTGGAGTCACTAAGAAGAAAGATTTCTTTAAAATAACCTGGACAGTTTATTTCTTCAGGAGAATGAAGAACATGGCAGACAAGACAAGTAGATGAGGATGCATTCACACAATGTCTTTAGAGAATGTTTGACAATAAGAGAGATTTTCCCTCTGTAAAACTATGTATTTAGTCTGATCCTTAATGTCCAAATATCTTAAGCAAAGAATATGGTTATGGTTAATCTATATCTTTCAATATTGTGGAAAAAAATCAGTCACCTTAGCAATGAAAAGTCCTTATTTTCTATTGCTGAGTTAAAATTTCAAATGTTGATTTTATAAGATATTTTGAGATTTTTCAGTTCTTGTTTTCATCTTCAAATAGGACAAGACAATGGGCTAAGTTCAGTTGTCTAACTCCCAGATATTTAGTGCCAGATGCCAGAGCAAATCCTGCTTGACCTGCAGGTACTACACAAGCACTATGTTCAGGCCTTTGTTGCCAAAATTTAGGCAAATAAATCAAGCCTCAAGTCCAGAATATATGATTCTTCTTTGAAATGTTCAAACATATTTATTTTAGTTGTAGAAAGAAGTTTTATTTCAATGATTTCCTTCAGAACATTATGGAAACATTTTCCTCCAGAACACAGTAGTATTGTTGATTTTCTATCAGGAATAATTGTCTAAATCTGCTTACCTCTAAAGGATGGTGGAATGTAAATAAAATATGGATGCTGTTACTTAAAATCAATGATTGCCAATTTATTTCTAGCTTCACTTTGATGTTTTGAGATACTTGTTACTCTGATTCTCTGGTAGAGGTTTCTCTTAGGTAAATACTTTTATTTCAGACCAGTAACCATTTTGTTGCCTGTCACCTGGAGAATAAGGTGCTATTTTGAGTTCTGCTCCCTGCCTCAAAGACTTTTAATGGATTTTTTAAGGCAGTGATCCTAATGTAAGAAGTGACTTCTGGACATCTTCTCCTTTGGCCTCCCCAAATATTACTTAGAAAGATTTTCTTACTTGCCTTTAATCCCCTCACTAAGCTACTTTTTGCTCTCAAACAGAAGCCTTTCAGCAGGGATCTGAACAATCACCTTCCCTCCCCTTGCTCAGGGGTTTTCACCAGCAGATGTTTGTCTGGCAAGGGATGAGCAGAGGAGAATCCCCTGCCTCCTTTCCTTTCCAAGGAAGAATAAAACCCCCAAATCCAAAACACAGTCTGTGTGCAATTGGATGTGGATGTGTAAATGCTCTCTCAGGAAGGAGGAGGAATGGTATCATCAGTGAAGGAGTGTGCAGAAATTAACTGTGGCATTTTTGTGATTCCCTTTGAAGTTAAAAGTGCCAGGAAAACCAAAGAGGCAGTTTTTACTTTATCTTGTTTACCAAAATCTGTTGAAAAAGCCTCACAAGAAACATTAAATAGTTAAAAAATACTCAAAAATTAGTTAAAAACATTAAAATGAGACAACATATATTAACAATCTCGGAAACCATGACTATTTCAGCAGGTATTACACAGGAAAATAACACAATTTTATCTTTGCACCTGAAATGGAGGGATGTTCACTAAATCCAGGTATAAATTATTGCAAATTTTTTGTGAATATTTGATTTTTAACTATGATCTTCTAGCAGAGCATATTGCAGTCAACTTTTTAAGCTGCAGAAGTCACTGCAAAAAAATCACCACTTCCTTGGTACTTTGTCACCTTAACATCTTATTTAAAGTCATACTTTGGCATGCACAGGATAAAATTGAAAGAAGTATGTGTTTGCACTAAATCTGTTGACCAAAAACTCAGGTAGAAACATGGTTTTGACTTACCATTTACCTGTACTACTATCATCAAGATTCTCCCCTAAAGGTATTTTTATTTCATCATGTGGAAGGCATAAAGATGATTAAATATATCAAATTTAATGTAATATTATAATGAGTCTCCATTCATTTTTATTCCAATATTTCTCTGAATAGTGTGCTAACATTATTTAGTGAGAAGTGACATGTATTAAACTTAATAATTTATCCTCATATGTGTGGAGTTTTTTTCTGCCTAGAAGAGAGCTAGAGCTTTTACTGTTCCTCAGTCTATAAAGATTTATTAAGTAATTTTTAAGCCATAAAAATGGGAAAGATCTTCATTGGCTTCATTGAGGAAGGTAGTGAGAGACAGTGAACTTGTTCTTTTCAGCCTTCTCAGTGGTCAAGCATGAAAAATACAACTAAAGAGAATAATTCTGGCAAAGAGCTCCAGTAAAAGCAAGAGTTGATAGGTTTGATTGGGGTACTAAAGCAGCTGAGAGCAGAATATATTGCATCTGTGCTGATATTGAAGGGAGCAGCCAAACCCTTCCTGGTGAAGAACTGGTTTTTATTCCTGCTGTGCTCTTTCCCTCTGGACCAATGTTTAGCTCCAGTGCTTCATCAGGAAGCCTTGGTGCAATTCCCAGCAGGAATGGGCCTGCAGAGCAGGGAGCAGCTCCAGGGTGGAATGGAGCAGCTGTGACAGCCCTGCTGTGGGTGTGGGACATGACCCTGTGGCTCCTGCTTTGCCCATGGACATACAGGGCTGGACTCTGTGCCCAGAAGGCCTGACTGGAATTTTCCCCAGAGGAAAAATATGCTGCTTGACAAAAGCTTTCAGGGGGGCTTCCCCTGGGCTGTGAGGCTGTAGGCATGACTGTGGAAGACAGTGAGAAACTTCCATTTTGGTACCAGCAGATCAGGCCTTTGAGATCTTTGGACTAACCCCAGAACACAGAGGTTGCTTTTGCTCTAAATTGTTTACAAGTGAACTAGGAAAAAATTAATATGAAGTGATTCAACTACATCCATTAATTTCAGGAAAGAAAACTCCCTAAATGGTATGCATTATCCCAGGTGAAAACCAGGTACATAATGCCAAACATCATGCCAGACTAACACAATTACCCACTCTCTTCATCAGGCATTTTCTTTCACATATATATATATATATATATAAAAAAAATATGAACTGTCAGGGCAGAGATGAGCAGTTTAGGGACAGAGAGAAAGGTCCATTTTCCCTTCTGAGGAAAACTTTTAAATGGTAAAGAATTAGCCTCAGAGAAAAATGTTACCAGTTTCATGAAAAAGGCAGCTAAAAATGTCAACAGGTTTTCTGCCAGCCTGTAGTCAAGAGTACCTAAGTTTTCAAATAATGAAACAAAGCTTGAAGTTACAGAAAGTGTCTTTAGCTAGTGGGAAATGAATTAAAATTATTTCATGAACACAAACTGCATGATCAAACCCACTGCTTGCAGTGGATGACCCTGCTGTGAGGGGGCACAGATATCCATGGCTTGCACAGTGACATGGTGCTGGCATTGGGAAATGAGGACAGACAGTGAGGTTTTATCAATAATTCATTGCTGTCACAGAAAGTTTCAGTGGGATGTCAAAGAGGGTCTTCCTTTTGTTCCTTTACCTATGAAGAATTTTAAGATCACAATGTTTGCAAAGTAGTTGGTTCATCAGAGGATTAGAAAAATCAGAGTGGCAATGAAATAACTGCATAATAGCCTGAGCATGGAAAATATCCCCCTTCTATGGCAATGTGGAAGTTACTTGGGGAACATCAGGAGTTGTTTTGCCAGCATTAAAGATCTTCCACTCATTTGATGAGTATGAGAGATTTGCTTAGTAATTATGGCTTTTCTCTGCTATCAGCTGTAACTGATAAAAGTATGGGATTCAGCTTTCATGCAGATATTTTCATTCCCTTTCAATCTGTTTCTTTTCAATTCTGTCTCTTATTTGTTTACTAAAATTATTTAGTTAAGATGTCAGTTGGGAGTCAGATGGAATGTTTTCCGGATGGTGCATTTTTCAGTTCATTCAATTTGGCCATTTAAAATGTTGCTTCATTTCAGCTTTAGATCTTAGATCTGCTAAAATTAACATTTGCATTTTCTGTAGCATCATGAAACATCTTTTCTTTTCCTTAATAATTTTATCAGTCAGGCCCAGGAAATTCTAAACAAATGTTAATCTATGGGTTAGCATTTGGCTTTGATAAAAGAATTCAGCTGCAAAAAAATAGCCTAAATAAACAAACCCTCCTGAAGGATCTGAGGAATCAGTGGTACGTGGTGGTACATCCAGTACAGGCAGTCCAGAAGGCAGACAGGAATTGCAATGAGGTGTGTAAACAAGAAGACAGATCCTCCAGAAAGTTAAAATAACTTTTTTGGACTACAGTATTTCCTTTGAACCCATCATTCGAAGGACAGTGGAATGAAAGGGGGAAAAGAAGATAAAACGGGAAAATACAATGTTTTAGGATTTAGCCACGAGCTAGAAGATGGTCTGGTAAATTGGGAGACTGGAAGAAAAAAACCTAGTGAAAGAAGCTGAGAGGAGGAGAAATGGGTGATAAAAGGAAATCAATGTTCTGAAGTGAAAGAATTACATGTGAAAAAAGTTTTCTATACAATTCCCTCCATCACCCACAGATTACACTGCCACACCCCCAGCTCTCTGTGAAGTTAAAAACAAAGAAATTTATCATAGAATTTATGGGAGAAAGTAAGAGAAAACAGCCTGAAGCACTGCACAGTCACTGCTCAGAGAGGAATCCTGCTGGCCCTTTCATTCCCTCTGCATTCCTCTGGGTTCTCTTGGAGAGCAAACACTTTAGTTCTGCTCCAAATAGATGTGCTGAGCAATGGGGAAATGGGAAGAGGAGACAAGTGCAGGCAGCAGCTGCACAGCAGGAACCCCCCAGGCTGGGCTGGGGCAGCACCCAGCACTCACTGCCCTCAAGCAGGAAAGAAAAGAGAAAGGTCATTACTTTAAGGAAACAGCTGGAGTTTTATGCCCATGAACAAGGTGCTGGCTAAAACTCTGTTGAGTGGTTTGCAGCTATAATACCCTGAATACTTATGAAAAGCTCACATAGATTAATGGAACACTTTTTATTAATCCCTCTGGATTCCTGATGCTGTTTACTGTTATTCCTGACCTGTTCGCTGTTCCAAGCAAGGAGTTTGTAGGTGTGGCTGGCTGCACTTGGGATATTCTTAAAATTCACATAATTTTTTTGTCTTTTAGCACTCTAACACTTGTGCCTGCAATGGACTCAATCATCTCTAATAAACCCAAAATACTTTTTTGAATGTCTCCAGTGCAAAATTTGCCATTGGTCACAATAATTTGATTACAGAGAAAATAGATTAGATTCTAGACCTAACTGATACACAAACGAAAGCTCAGAAATCTTGAAAAATGGCATAATACTTCCAAAATAAGATTGATGAAGGTGCACAGGTATATTTTAAGATAACTCCAGGGAGTTAGGTTTCCTGATCATAATGCACGATAGAGACATTTCTCATATTTTATCCAGATTCAAAAGATTACTTAATGTGCTCTAGTAATCTTACCTTTCCTTCTGAGAATGACTTCTGAAAGTATTCAGCTCCCAAATTAAAACAAATGTGTGAGAGTACTTCCCATCTTTGTGACTATGACAAATGATGCATTAGCTGTCCTGATGCTGCATGAATCTGGTCACTGAGCACATGTAGCCCACCTGGAAAACTGCTTCCAGCTCTGGGGCTCCCAAGAAAAGAAGGACATGGACCTGTTGGAGTGAGTTCAGAGGAGGCCATGAAGATGCTCAGAGGGCTGGAGCACCTCTGCTGTGGGGGTGTTGAGCCTCAAGAAGAGAAGCTCTGGGGCAGCCTAAGAGCACCTGCCAGTGCCTAAAAGATCCTATAAGGAAGGTAGAGAGAGGTTTCTGACAAGGGCACAGGGTGATAGGACACGAGGGAATGGCTTTAAACTGATAGAAGGCAGGATCAGATTAGATATTAGGAAGAAGTTCTTTATTCTGAGGGTGATGAGGCACTTGTACGAGCTGCCCAGAGAAGGTGTGGATCCCCCAGCCCTGGGAGTGCTCTTGACCAAGCTGGATGGGGTTTTGGGCAACTTGGTCTGGTGAAAGGTGTCCCTGCCCATGGTAGGAGGCTCAAAACTAGATTAAGGTCCCTTCCAACTCAGACCACTATAGGATTTGCAAAAAGTTGCTGTCAAAAGAATGGAAAAATCAGTTTCTCATCTCTGTGATGAATTCTGGCCTGTAAAGTTCATGTTAAACATCAGGAGAAAGCATGCAGTAATAAAACTAATAGAACTCTGTGATAGGTTGCTCAGCTGTAGAACATGCAATGTAGTGTATATATCTGGGTAAAGGTAGGAATGGCATAAATATGGAGGTTTCTGCCTTTGGCAGGGGGTAGACTAGATGAACTCTGCAGGCTGATATTTCACCTTGATCTTCTATGATTTTCAACTGAATTTCATAATAAGAAAAAAAATCATTTGGGAGCAGTTAGGGTGCTGGTGCACCAGAGCCACTCATTAAAGGTTTTCCTACCTGTTAATATCTATTTGCAATCTTTGGATTTACCATAAGGCTACAAACCCACTGGGGCATGATCTGCCTTTTCTTTTTTGTTTTTCTGTGATCATACTATCTAGTGCAGAGGATTACATTGCATTAATTTCAGTTATTAAAACACATACCATTACTTTGTTGATCATCACTGCAGCTGTGGTGCACACAGAGCCAGTGTTTGGTGGGAAATGAGCACTCAGTGACCATTGCCCTCTCCTGAGGCTGGTGTAGCTTCCATAGGGTTTAGAAACAGTAATCAGAGAGTGCAAACCTGAACTGCAAGAGAAAATTATATTGGGGGGATTCCTTGGAAAATCAGTTCTATAATTTGTAATAAACCTTGGTGAAAGCACACAAAATGCTGGCTCGTAATTATTACTACTGGTAATGTTTGCCCATGGGACTGATACCAGGTAGAGAAGGCAGGTGAAAAACCTTTAAATACCAAGCCATGAGACTGGAATTGTAAAGGGGAAAGAAAGATCAAAGCAGTATTTACAGTAACAAGTGCCATAATGGATCATGCCTGAAACCAGACCAGTATCATTTAAATGGATTAGAAAATTCTGTCTCCATGCAGGATCTGAGAAAAGTTATTATCTGAAAGACATCCTCTGTTTTGCAGTAATATCTTCATTTAAATAAATCTGTCTGATTCTAGAATTAGTATCACACAATTTCAGCTCTTAGTGACATCAGTCTTTGTAGTTGGGTAATGCATAAAGAATGACAATAATAGATACAATAAATTTAAACTGGAAAAAGCAGTGAAAAATGCCTTATTTTAACATAAATACTCAGGTTTCTTTTTTTTCATTGTTTTCTAAGTGTTTCAAAGTTTCTTCTGATCAAATAAGAAATATTTGTCACATATTAAGGAGAACCCCAGGATCAGGAGATTTACCCAGAAGTTCAAGCCTCTAACAAGAATTCCTTCTGGAATTTTAAGTTTCTGACAGAAATTAGTATTAGTGAACATTTTTAGCACTGATAGCTTGAATCAAAATTATTAAACATGAAGCAAATAATCCATTGTGTTCAGTCATCACACAGGTGTTTCATCCACTGGGACAGCATTAAAGCAATTTTTTTCTTACTGAAATGTGGCCTAAAATATGGTTTGAAAAGCATGTGTCAATTCTTCTTTTCATGCCCTCCAAAGTATCTTACCTCAGGTAAAAGATAAGCCTGAATCAACCTGAATTTACTCTTATAGTTATTCTACACTGGGGCAATACCACTGGTTTGTAGTCCTGATATGTGTTAAATTAGGATTAAAAGTGGGTATAATTTGCATTAACAGGTGTGTAACAACATGAATGCTTGGGGGAATTCACTTCTCTTAAGACATCTTGACACAGACATTTATGTCTGTGTCATCCTAAAATCCAGTTTCTGCCCCATGGAAGGAAACTGACTGAATATAGGTGTCTATTCTAGGATAATCAATATCTGAAGGACTAATTCTGCCCATGGACTGCAAGAAGATCCCAGGACTGCTTGAAAGGCATCTTCACTTCATCAGCTGAAGCCACCTTTTACAGGCCATGTCTGAGACTAAGCTCTTATCTGGGCACATGGAAATACACATGGATACAAAAACCCTTGGGAGTCCACAGCTTGGAGCCCTGATCCAGTTGCTCCTGTACACACAGTCTGATAGATAAATCAGAAAGTTAAAACCAAGCATGAGAAAAAGACAGTCTTATTGTCCTTCACTGCCAGAAGTTAAACCTGCTGATGCTCTGGGTTTGTTGTGTTCCTTTCAGCATGAGATCTCACATTACAACTCACTCTGCAACCCTGGGTAGTCAGAGCATTGCACACCAGCCATCCCATGGCCTCTGCAGAGCAGCTTTTAAGCCAGAATTAGGGTCCCCACTTTGTAGCAGTATGGCTCCCTAACTGATTTTGCCAGCATTCACATTCTATTAAGAAACACCTTCTTAATGTTCCATTCCTGATTAAACTGCCTTGGACATATATTAATATGTACTTTGGAGGAGGTTTAATTTTGAGGGATTAAATTTTCCAAATCCCTCTTCTGTAAATCAGCAGCTTTTCCTTCCAGAAAAGCAAACACACAGTTTAGAAATCACAGCATTTGAGGGGTATTTATAATTACAGTTTAGCATTTTAGCAGTCTCAGTAAGAAATGTAAGACCTCAGACTTTAGTGGAGTTCTGACAGTCTGATCCCGTGCTGCAGGCCCTGCACTATTTAATGCAGTCTGAATTCTGTAGGTTCTTACATATCTCATTATGGTCTTGCCAGTAATGCTGCAGAATAGTGCATTAAAGTGGTAAAATAGGGAATAACCACTCGAAGGATCAAGGCAATTCAGGCTGCTGCAGTGAATGTCAAATCTGAATGTGCCCAGGAATCTCATGTGGGAGATGTGCAATAGAACATTCAGTAAGTTTTACAGAGCTTCCCTTTGGCCACAGCCCTCCCTGTGGTGGCAGCTGAGAGGATCCTCTCTACTGACAGAGGGCACTGCCCAGGAGGGGCACTGAGGAGTTTCTGTCCTTTGCTTCCAGAGGGAAACTGCTGGGGAACAAGAGACAGAAATCCTTCAGGACTGGAACTCGAGTCCTGCCTGGCATCAAAAATCCTGGTCTCCAAAGCCTTTTACGACCCTCATTCTAGTGGTGTGCCAAGGTCTGAGCATTATCCAACACATTGCTTTGATCCTTTAAATGCTAATTTTCATCACAAGGAATAGTTTTAAAGTTCATGCTGTTGCTAATAATGGCTTTGATGTAATTAACAGTGCTGGATTGACTCAAAATGCCAATTTATCCACATAGTTCCAAAGAATGTGAAGGTTTTTCTGTCTATTTCAGCTATATCTTCTAGTCTAATGAAAGATAATATTTACCTCTAAAACCTTGTATCCTAGGCCTTAATTGCAAGGTGAAATCTTTGTCATTAGAGACATTCAAAACTTATTTGCACAAGGTACCCCACCTTTGAATATGGCCTTGCTTTGAGCAGGAGGTTGAACTAATTAGTATCCAGAAACTCCTTCTAACCTACATAAATCTATGAGTTTGTAAGGTTTAAACCTGGTAGGTTTCAAATCTCTCCTTTTTAAGTCTTTGTGTTGAAGGATCTGGACAAAGATTTTGGTTCTGGTAGTAGCTTGACCAGTTAAAAAAAGGCAGATTCTCAACAAGCTGAGGAAATATGAGGCAACGTGAGTTGAATTGCCAAGCATACTGCAAGGTTCCTTTTAACTGCCTCGGGCTTCCTAAATGGAGAATGAATTTCCAACTGCAGGTCTGACCATTTTGCCCTCAATAGAAAGAGTTCAGTAGAGAAATTCAGGGTAATAGACACATTCAGTCTAAAGAATATATATTAACTGCATGTACAGTGGGCTCTGCAGCCCCATGGCTAGAAGAGTCTATCTGTTGTGTGTGAAAATGCCTCTCCTCACACTGGGAACAGATTTGGGTGTGCAAGGCAGTGCTGTGACTTGTCATGCTGTGTTACATGCATGTACACTTGGGGGTGGTGGTTGGACAGACAGAAAGAACTTTATCAGAGGAATGAGCATAGCTTCATTTTTACAGAGGATCACAGACACTCTCTTCACCTGCAACACATATTCGAATTTTCACAACAGAAAATAAAACAACCTAAGCTACATTTGAAGGAAATTTGTAGTCAGTTTCAAATAAGAGGTTTCTAAACTGCTAATAAATCTTTTACACCCTTGGAGTTGAAAGGGAGCTTTCATTTTCTGCAAGTATTTTTCAGTGTAGTACTGTGTGTTTATAATACACATATCATATTTAGCATTCACTTTAATGGATCAAATATTTCCTTAATTGAAAAACAACTCCAGTGCAGCAAGAGTAGCTGAGATTTTTACTTGAACTAATGTTTTACTTCATCTAAAATTACTAATGACTAGTGAGGGCTTATTCATATAGTAGAGTGTAATTAAAAATAATGCTGTGATTTGAATTAATTTCTATGGCCCCAATCCTGCAAATACACATGAGACTATCTTTATGCAAGACAGGTTTCATGCTAAGTTCTACAGAAATATTCAAGGATATAAAAAGGCTCAAAAGAAGTGGTTTTGAAATTAAGATATATAGAGATCTGTTCCTGTGCTCAGGGTATTCTGCAGCATTCATACGGCTCCTACTGAACATCTTTACCTGCTCACCATCAGGAAGAGTCAGTATTCTTAGTTCACAGAAACGTATGACTCCTGCAAGGGTTGGAGTTGAGGAGGGGGAATCAGCGGATGAATTTTTGTCAACCATTATTAATTGGTACTTGTGGCTTTGATTTATATTAAAATAATAAGATGAAATTCAATCCACTGTTGCCAACACAGGAGCTTGTGAAGCCAAGAAGACATCACCAAGCTCACACTCCAGCTGCCTCATGGGAATAAAAAAGGGGAAGAAATCTAACATTAGATGTTTACAGATCTTGGCTCACATCTTGTAGCACGAATCAATTTGGCCTAGAGTTTATTGGATGAAATATGTTTCCTGACACTGTGTAGGTGATGGAAGTTA
Organism: Notiomystis cincta; assembly: GCA_013398075.1. Lineage (NCBI taxonomy): Eukaryota > Metazoa > Chordata > Aves > Passeriformes > Notiomystidae > Notiomystis > Notiomystis cincta. The sequence goes on along the minus strand of VZRX01011342.1, from coordinate 18,878 downwards.
CAAAAAAATTTACATCTGATAATATGAGCTGTCCAAGAATAACAGTTTAAAAATTTTGTCCACAAACTACGGTGGGATTTACTGGAGGGCTTAGTCTGATGAGGATATTAGGAATTTTTTAGGTCAATCAGTAATGATCTATTTGCTGAGGCACCTCTAGAGCCAGATGTTGACTCCCATTGGTGTGGATGTGTGAGCTCTGGGCTGGAAGTCAGGAGCCAGTGCCACTCTGCTGGGTCTTACTGGTTGGGCATGGTCAGCCATAACTTTGTCTGAATGGCTGTGGGGAGGAGACAGCCCCTGTAAAACACTCAGGAGACCAAAATTAGTCCAGCAGTGGCCCTAACAGTGCTGGAGGTCTGAGGCTGTGCCTGTCAACTCCCTTCCTGGTGTTTCTGTTCAAACACAGTGACGAGAGGGACCAGTTTTAGCTGAATGATTAAAAAATACATGATTATGACTTTTAAATTTACACTTATAAAACAGGAAACATGACTGGGTCCCTTCTTAACTCAAAGACAAAGACCAGGATATTGTTTTCATTCATAGTGCTTTTTGAAATTTAGGCACCCTGCACACCCTTTATTCAGAAATTGCTCATATAGCTTCTTCTGAGTCAATGAAAATGATTGCATGAGCTACCAATAGAGAGAAATGGTCAAATAATATTTTAAATGTCTAATTTATTTACACCTTATCTTAAAAAATTTAGTTTGTTTATTTGAATTCATTAATACTTAAAAAAATAACTAAAATGTTATGTAAAATAATGGCTAGTGGTTCTGTCTATAAAGTTTATTGCTCTAGGACACTAATGATATTAATATCTTGAGGAGTATTACAATTAAAATGTATTTATTCTGTAGCAGTCAAGCAATGAACATTTATTGGTTAAATAACTAAACAAAATCAAAATATGTAATTTTACTTATTTACATCTTTTCCATACAGCTGTTCCAAAAAAGTGTGAAATAACAGATTTGTATTGAAAAGGAACTGATTTCATTTTATAAGCAGAATACATGAATTTGAACAAGTACAAGTTTTTAAGACAGAAACATGTAAGAGGGTTTTACCAATCTAGAAATCTTCTGCACTAGATAATTTGTCTACAGTAGCAAGGAAATCTCCCTCCAAAAGCTGTCATGGTTTTGAGCTGGTCTCCAGTATATTTTAACTAAAAAAAAAAAAAAAATCCACACAACAAAGACCTAGAAGAGAAAAAACCCAATCACTTTAGGTTTTGGGCAGTAACTGACATATCTAAAAAAGATATCTCACAGCTGAAATAACAAATTTTTTATTTGCCTTCTATTGCTCATTTTCAGTAGGCTTCACATAGGGTCTTCATCCTTCAAAAAATGAGCTTTGCCCCCAGTGTGTGTAGATAATAATGTTTAGATTCCTCTTCCAAGGTACATATTTACCTTCATGGGGGTTCTAAGAAAATAAAGGAAGCTCTTAGTGGCCCGTGGCATTAGGTATTCCAGGAGCCTCCTGTGCAGTTTGCTTTGTTCCTAACAGCTCCCGTGGAGTCAATTTAAGCACTGAGCCTGTTCAGACTATGAAGCATATGGGTAATTTATATTAATGCTAATGTGAGGCATTCATGCACCAGGGAAACATATCTTCATGTTTTTAACTTGCCATTTGCTTTCAGTCTCCAGGAAGAGTTGGAAAGCATTCCACCTATGTGAGGAAAATTAACACTAATTGAAGATGTATTTTATTCTTTAGAATTGTTTTTCTAATACTTTTATTTCCTCACAGGGTAGTTGTGTTCAGCCTGTCCAATTGTCTTTTTCCCTCTTTTACCATGATTAGTTGTAACTGGCTGAGGCTTCATCCTAACTGGTAGATGTTGTAGCCTAGTCCAGACTGTTTCACCAACTCCTTTAGAAGGCGAGTGAATGGGGAAAAAATAAATGTATGGAGTCCTCCTGAACTGATTTCTTGTGGGAAAGGCAAAACCCAGGACCCAGGACCAGAGACCAGAGCTGTAGCTCTCCCTGCCTTTCCATCTGGTATACTCTCCACTGGGCCAAAGTTAGGTCACTCCTGGGTGACCACCTGAGAATACACATTGGCTGCCCAGCAGCTCAGCTCCATGAGAAGCAGGGCTGGAGCTCTCTAGATGTGTGCTCAGGGTGGGCTCAGCCCTCTCTGTCCTGTTCCCTGTAAAACAGATTTAATTTAAACATTTCTGAGGATCTAGAACATACCCATGCAAAAGGCAGGTCCAGTGTCTTTAATGCATCTTTTTTGTCTCATCTGATCCTTCCAACCTGAGTTTCCAGCCAACACTTATTATTATCTGTCAGGCTGCTGTACTGAAGGACACTCTATTATGAGATTTCTGTTCCCATGTCAGTACTTACAAACCTACAATCCCCTAAATCTTCTCTGCATAAATCTAAGCCAGCAAAGCTCTTTGATTGTATCAGTGTAAAGAACAATTTTTGATCTTTTCATTCTTCTCATGTTTGTTCTCCATATTTTGACAAAATCCTTCTTGAAAGAACTTACTTGTTTTCACATCCATGGTGTCCCGCTAGTGCAGTTCTCATTGTAAAATTCAGGTCTTTTCCAGAGAGAGGAAATACTTGGAAACACCACAGGAGAGTCATAGCATGAACTCACCCTCGTGTCTCTGTGTGCTGTGACCTCCTTGTCCTCCTCAGCCGTGGTGAACGTGGCCTGTGTTCAACCTCCCTGGGTCTTCCTGCCACACTTGCTGTGGGGAATCATCCTCACAGCTTGTGACACTCACAGTTTCATCTCACTGTCAATCTTCTCTGGAAGTTGTTAAGGATAATGCTAAATAGCGTCATGTTCATTGGCCAGTTTTATTTAGATATCCACGCACTGAGTTTCAATTGAGGTTTAAAAGCACGCAATTAATGTGCATTTTTACAAATTTTGTGATACTTTAATTTCTAATGAAAATGTGGTCAGAGGTTGTAGAAGGCTCTGTGCTTGCATCAGCTCTATTACTTTTTCAACCAAATTTATGACTTCATTGAGAGAATATATCAAGTTAACTAGCACAACCTATTTTCAATGGGTCTTAGGCAATAAGAAATAATTTTACTACCCTCCCTTGCTTTGGCCATTCTTCAGAGCTGAAAGGCCCAGTAGGCCCATCACATTCTCTACTTTGCCTTCTTCATATTTTCTTATAGCCCTTGCTTCCTTTCAGGTTTCTGAAACTAGCTTACAGTTTTAAGTTTTTTTGAAAATCACTGCTAAGGATACAGAGAGCTGCTTAAACAACATTTTAAGCTCTCTGATGCAAGCCATCCAGACCTACTGATATAAAAATATATAACTTTAATAGCTGCTTTTTAATATTTCTTTGACTCACTGTCAGAAGAGAAAATACACCATCATTATCACTAGATGTGCTGCCATCACAGCATTTTGACTGCTCTACAAAGTCCTAAAGAGAAATGTCTCCTCTGCTACACTGTAGACCATTCTATAGACATCATTTGCTATTTAAAAACCTCACTTCTTTACATGCTTCCTGTTCCAAATTTACTTGCACAATATGACTTTTATCCTGAACTTCCCTTACACCATAGTTTTCTTGGTGTTATTACACAGTTATTACAGTTTTATGTCCTAATTTATATTCTGTCTGNTGATTTCATTTCCAGCCACAAAGGTCTAAATGTTTTAACTTTATTTTTATTCATGCTTTTCCATTTGGGTTTTTTACCTCCTCACATTTGTGACACTGTGAGACTGCTCATGTAAAGCAGAGAGCTCACAGATGCAGAGCAGATGTGCTCAAATCATGAGCACTCGAAGTTGTATCTACATAAAACTATGCAGCATCACACGGAGCTCACTCTGAACAGGCTGGTAGTAAAAGTCTGATTGCATGATGATTTGGAGCAGTATTCCCCATGTTCACATTTTAATATCAAAAGTTATCTTCTTTTGCTTTTTAGGCAACAGCTGTGTTCTGAACAGCAGCAACTGTATGGCTTTTCAGCAGTTCCTGTCAAAAATTCTGGCAAGGTGCAGATGAGTTGACTCAGGTGCGAGGAGGCAAATGCTGATGAGTGAGGATGTGACACTGAAGTTACCTTTATTTTGTCCCCATTTACCAGTTGCAGAGGCTCAAGAGCATGTCCAAGCACACAGCTTGGGAATACACAGCCATCATCTCATTTATTGTCTCTACATATTGGAATGAGCTGGAACTACCCACTGTCAGCCCAGCCATGATCGTGCTCACACCCCACTGCTGGGCCCCCAGTGGGATGTGCTGGCCAACCAGGCATCAAAATATTCATCTCTGAAAAGGGAGGATACTTGCTTGTGCTGTGCTCCTCTTTTCCTCCTCTTTTATTAGCAATTTTATAGCTTATCATGTAAGTACCTTTTATTCTGACTGCTGGATGGTTTCTCTTCTTTGCTATGAATTATTACTAATGATTATCAACTCCACAGTCTCACCTCCCTTTGTTTTGATTCCCTTATTTTGCATGGCTCAGTAACCTACATGATTTCTTGCTCACAGTGTGAGGCTCATGAGCTTGTGCCCCAGTCTTTAGTCTGTGGCACTCTGTCCTACCTGTTAGGATATTGGCTTGTAAGGAGTCATTAAATATTTGCTTCTGAGCTGTGATTCCAGCAAATATAATTTTTGATATAGAATAACATTCTACCTCCCACTTTGTCCACTCATCCCTTCCTAAAAATGCAATAGGAGAAGAAGCAGCATCCCAGATCTCACCAAGTTTCATTCCTCCCCAGAAGGCTGAATTTATGCTCAAAAATGCATTTTAATTCCAGTTATTACACAGGTCAATAAAACTGTTGTATAGGAAATTAGCACATTTATCTCCTCTTATCCCTGGGTGCCTTGATTAATTTTGTTCTTGGCATCTTGATTTTATGCTGAATTAGTGCTTATTTATCCTCTTTTATTAATTGAATACCTTCTGAATTATCCTCCTTGTCTGCCTCCTTAAGCAGTGAATTGCAGGTTACACTGGAAGTGGCTTTCCTCTAAAATAGATTAGTCTTGCACAAAAATCTTCTAACTCCCTTTTTTCCCCAGCAGTTCACTTCCCCAGCCTTACACAGGGCTTCTTTCAGAGGACAGCAAAAGACAGTCCTGGATATGGTCCTTGCATGTCCAGTGTCAGTCCCGGTCCTTTGGGAGTCATCTGAAGCCTGTGCATCCATGGTGCAAACTTAGAGTGCTTGAGTTGCATCAAATATCAGCCAGCCAGGGGAATTTGTCCATCTTGCTCTGTCAGGGGAAGCCCTGTAGTTCTCTGAACACCTGTTAGTGCCTGAGTGCTCTGTAGAGTTCCCTCCTCAGCACACTCCTCACGCCCTCTGCACTCCGGCAGTCCCAGCGCAGCCAGGTTCATTCTGTTTGTCCTCTGAGGGTGCCCTCTCACCCTCATGGTCTCTCATTGCTAAAGTATGCAAAGCTACCCCTTGTCTGCCTCCTGTTTTCCTTTCCTGTTCAGTCTGTGCTCTGCTGAGCTACGGGCATTTCCAAAATTTTTGTCTCCATTTGCCTGATCATCTCTACTGACTCTGTTTGTCCACATTTGCTTCGATCTTCATATTCTGTAGGTCCCTTCTGACTTCAAGGAGAAATAAAACCTGATCTGTCCATTCACACTTACTGATCCATCTCTGTCTACAACATATGAGATGCAGAATGCTGTCTGGAAGGAAAATATCTCACTCTGCTTCTCAAGTTTTCTTGTGAAATGTTTGATGCCTTGTTTTTTTCCTTGTCCCCTTTTCTTTGAGGAGCAGCTATTTCAGCACAGAGTAGACTGAGGGTTTGGAGACTACCAAACCATTCTGATGAGGGTTTGGAGACTACCAAACCATTCAGACATCTCCATTCTGATGGCATCAAAATGCCTCCATTGGCTACTTCTGCTAAGTCAGAGCCCACTCCCCCATTCTATAACCCAGAGGGAAATCTAAGAGAAGCCAAACCCCAACACTCAGGACTGCTGTGTGAAAAATCAGGAGATGTGAGAGACCTGCCATACTGCTAGAAGAATAATAATCCTTTGACTCCTCTTCATTTAGATATCTCTTTGCTTTTTTGGGAGTCACTTAATCATAGGAGATTAAATATGTGCCATATGTATAAGTAATGCTGTTCCAGGGATTTAATGGGAGCAGACTGATTAATTCCTATCAAGGATACAGTTGTCATCAGAGCTGTGCCTTGAGATAATGAACTTGACACTGAAGTAGAATCCATCACTCCTCTATTGAATTACTAGACTTAGGAGTGGTTACCAAAATTAAGAGCCAACTCACCATATGTCTACAGTGGGTATATGACATGAATCTAAAATCTTGCCCTTTTCTGGGTCTTAGACACCACATATTAAACTATAAGAAGAATATTAGGATTTACCACTCTGAACCAATTCTGGGGTACTGCTGCTGGGGTTTTTTGGGGGTTTTTAAGCATGGATGAAAGGAATGATGCATCCTGTCTTTCAAAAAACCATGGAAAACTAAAACCACTACCCTAACTTTTATTAGATTTGAACATCAATGTGAATCTGGAGGACCCAATTTACAGCTGATATCTACTTGATATGATGAAAAAAATCATGCCTCACCAAACAAGTGAGTGACATAACCTTTAGTTCACAGTTCCAGACACTGAATAAATAAAATATTTTGTGTTGCCTTCTTTTGAAAAGTTGGTACTAATAGAGCTTCTTTGGTTTGCTTTTTAAACACCTTTAGAAAAATATTCACATAGATGCTACTTAAGCTGTCATGTTGCAAGCATCTTTAATCATAAATGAAACTTGTATATTCATGAGTTCTCAATTTCAGGCATCATATTGGTGACAAGTATATTCTGAATCATATCAAGTGTGTACAGCAGAATTTGTCAAATGCACTATTTCTGACCACGAGCAGCAGCCATCAGTGTCAGCTGACAGATATGTTGGAATGCACCTGGTTTGTGTTGCTGGTTTTGCTCCAAACTTTGATGAAAGGTGAGATTTTCATCAACTTTCCTGGATGCTGTGGTGCCATTTTTAATGTGTTGCAGGGTTTTACTCAACACTGACTTTCTATTTCTTGTGTTTGTATTTAAAGCTGGCCAACATACCTCACTGCTGGCCTTCTTTTGGGTTTTCAACACCCCTTGGTCCCGCTCAAGTATAGAATTCTACTGGTAATTTTTCTCTGTAATAATTCCTCAGAGTGGTAATGTTTTAATCCTCATAGCAAACAACCATTCTCCACTGAGAGAAATTCAATTTACAGAAACACTGAGGCTACATTTCTTTTTGACTAGGTGATGAGATCATTCCTAATAGGAGTAATGCACTAGCCTGCTCCAGGCATGCCTTGCTTCCAGAGCTATTTCCCAGCCCTCATTGAGGAGGTTGTCTAGGGGAATTATGCGCTCTCTGTGTTTCTCTGAGGAGCTGGGACAGTGAGGATAGTTTGTCTGTAAAACCATGTTTTCTGATGCCACATTACAAAAGCCATCTTGCTGGGCTGCTGAAATCAAAGCTGCTCTCTGCAGCCTGGCAGCTGAGCACAGGCTGTTGTCTACCACTGGGCCCAGGATGCTTATCCACTCTTTGATTAGACCAATATATTCTTCTTTTTCCCTTCCACGTGATAACTGGTGAAATTTAGTAGTGCACCCAATGTGCCTTCTTCAGACTGTGCTTCCTTACTCTCCTTTTTAGCTTTTACTATGGCTTTGAAATTAATTCTACAGGTTATTGAGTGCCAGTTATTATAAGCCATTGAAGTGGAAGCCCCCATCTCTCCATCCTACTGCTGCCTGTTGTGCTTAAATATGTCCAGGAACCTGAAACTTCTTTATTCCTTTTCCAGTTGCTCTGAGATTTTAATTTTACTTTTGTCCAATATACTTAATTATTTTAATATGGTGGTCATCAAGCTGATTGACTCATAAATTTGGAATGAACCTTTCAAGTGTGTCCAGAAAACATGAAGACACTCTGTAGCTGTGAAATATTGAAAAATTTTTATCTTTCATTTTCTTGAGGGTAAATCTTTTGCTCTGGACAATGCCTTGGGTAAAAAGACAGATTTTCAAAAGACATCACAGTTTGTTAGCTTTAATTCATACCACAACACAGACACTGCTGTCCCCTGTGGGCTTTAAAACATTCCTGTGAGTGCCTCCTGAACTCTCCTCTCATCTGTGCATGAGGTAACACCGTTCACTGTCTTCCCTCTGCCACTGACCCTTTGTTCTTCCAAACACAGCAGATACAGTGACTCCTCTAAGGGGGAATATTTCTCCTAAAACACCAATGAAAGTGATGGGGAATTTTGGGGTTACTCTTCACATTGCAGAATGATCACAAATAGGGCTTTTTGTGTTTCAGTTGAGGGGAGACAAAAGCTGCTGTGTAAAACACATCAGTTTTCTGCAGCTGACTCTATCTGAAATCCTTTGACTTTATATCAGCTAATGGAATATTCATTTGACCAGAAAGAGAGGGAGTAAGCACAAGGGTGACACATCATGACTGCCATGGCACCTTCTCACTTCCAGTCTCCTGTCACAGTCAAGTAACTCCTTGATGTAAAATAAAATAGCCAAGAGCTGCAGAGCAGATTGCTTTGCTGCTCGAGGAATGCCACAGCCTCCTCTCAGGAGAATCATGGGCTTTACTAATACTGTAACTTAAGCCCAGCTTGAGAAGAATTCCCTCAGTCTCTGGTTCTGTCTGGCCCCTTCCCCAAACACTTTTTAGCTTAATGATAAGGGGACTCATATAGAAAATATAGATTTGCTTGCCTTCAGGCAGAAGAGTGTATGGGACTACAGAAAATTGCTGTATGCTAAACTGTGGTTGACAGCAAGTGATTAGCAACTTGTAGAGCCTTATTCATAGTTTGTGTCTATGTCTGAGGACACTTTAACTCTCATCAGGACTCTGATTTTGATATTAAGCATGTAAAGCAACACCAACTGTCCCTTATTTCCTCTTTCAGGGATCCACCCTGTTTGTTTTAGGGATCCATCCTTATATTTCTTGTAGTCCATGGAAAAAATCTTTGAGAAAATGCAATTAATTTAAATTTAATTATATCTGCAGGTTGATTTCATGTGATAATTCTGACTTTTCAGTTCTATATTGCACTAATGTAAATATTGTTCTATTAACTATATTTATATATTAATATATAAATATTAATATATTTATAATCTATTTAACTATTTCAGTGTTAGTGAAAGGAACTTCTTCACAGTAGGTTGAATATTTCCAAACTGACATTTTATGACAATTTATGAATTCCAGGTTATGAAATTATGTGTCTGTGTAAGCAAGATCACATAAGAAAAGAAGAAAGTGCTGAAAGGCAAGGATATTTCAGAAGTGTGGTTGTTATGTAATTTAAAGTGTCTTTTTTGTGTACATTCATTCAGATTTCTTTTCATTTGTCATTCACATTGACAATTGCCATAATTCAGCTGTACAAAACACTTTTTGCCTATAATACATTTACAATGATTACATTTTGCAAACATGTAATTCTGTCAAATTATTCTGTCTGTTCTTATGTCCCACTTTCCTTTTTCTCTCCACGTTGCTGGATGCTCTGTCTCAGGACCACCTAAGGGATTTTAAGACAGAAGCTAGTTGAGCTGATCCTAGCTGTTCCTAGTATTTTTACTACCATAATCCAACATTCTTGAAAAGCACTGAAAGTGCATGAGTGGCTGAAGGCAGTGGGTGCTGGTGATGTCTATGGATGCGCCCCACATCACTTTGAGGATGTGAATACCTTTGCCAGACCACAAAATTCTCCCCAGGTCAGAGGTAAACCATTCCCCTTGCCATTCTCCTTGGGATGATTTTGCTGCCCAATTTCAAATGCAAAACAATGCACCATGAAAACACAGGGAATCGTTTAAACTTGTTTTGACCTATCTATTAAAAACATCAGAATCACAATAAAATAAGGCTTGTATTCATAAACAAAGGAAATGTTCTTTTGCCTGTTACTTTTGTATCTGTGTCAAAAATAACTTACAAGCAGTTCCCCTGTATTTCCTCAGTCTGTCAGCAAAAACCTCATTTGTTACTCTCTTTTTGTTAAGAAAAATTTATTAAGTTGAGATCTGTCTCCTATGGGAAATGAGTGAAATTATCTTTAAGCCTCTATCCACATTCTCTGCAAGATCCCACAACAAATTCTTGTGGTTAAATAATTTCATTTGTTATGCTGTGTCCTGAGGTACCATGTCTGTTGTCACAGTGCCTGGCTTTGCCCTTCAGTATGGATGTATTTTTTATTAAATAGTTATGATGTTTACCTCTGGAAAAAAACTGCATTAAATCAAAAACTGAAGAATCAAGCCAAGTAGAAATAACACTTCAGTTTTGACTACCCAGAACATTAGGAAATAACAGAATAAAATCAATCTCTAGCAGCAAGATTGGATTTTGGAGGAAGGAGGAGGGAATGTGGCTCTGAAAGTATTAAATTATGTAAATGCAGAGTTTGGAAGAAATGAGTGCTATGTGTTTATTTTAATATTTCACTTTGTGGGGCTACAGGTTAAAGTGAATGTATTGTTTATGGCAAAACTGGACTGACCAAGCTGGAAACCTGAATTCTTATTTTATTCTATTTAATTACAAGCAAGACATGGCACAGATAAGAGCCAGGCAGTACTTTCATGTCTCTTCACTAGTGAATTTTGGTTCTGAACAAACAGAGCATGCTGCCCTCTGGAACTGGGGTGTGCCTGGAGGCTGCTCCAGCCTAAGGCAGTGGAAAACTGTGCAGCAAAGCCCCAGGGACTCTTGAACCACAGCAATACCAAGAGAGAGATGTGTGCATGGAGTTACTACTTCATTCATGTTTTGAGGATGCTGGAACTGCTGGCAAACACACAGTGATGGGTTTTTTTTATATTGACCATCTGGTAGAACCTAAACCTCATCCTGCTGAGTCCTGTTTCATGTCAGCACTGCAGTGTCTCTCTCCTGGAGTGATCTCTGCTAGTGGTTAATAAACACACAGCATCTGATTCCAGAGAGAAACAGGGGACCCCTACCAGCATGGCAGGAGAAATAGGCAAAACTGGTACTTTAGAGATTTTAGCCTTCAGCCAACCAGTAGCAAATGTCAGTCTCAAGGCATGAGTAAGGGCAGACAAGAAGTAGGGAGTCCAGTCACATTTTTTAGAGTCATTTGACCCCTTGTGAAAATTGACAAAGATGATCAAATTTGAGTTTCAGTTGAGTTGACTGCTGAGTTCCAGACTGAAATGTGTATTGGTGATCCTCAGGCTGCACTCAGTCTTTGCGGGTCTGTAAATGTTAATTTAAAGAGATTAGTCTGAAATTTAATGTCTATCATTCCACCTGGCATAATGATAGCTATTTTTGGCCTTTCCTTCATGGTAAGGCATCTGATATACTGTTATTAAGTTATTTTTTACAATTTTTTTAGAATATTTTTTACAAATACAGGAATATTTGTTTATATCCAGCAGGTTCCTATCTCTTATAAATCGTTGCATTTGCTGGTGGAAGTAATTGTGGGACTCCATACCACAGTCAAAATATTTGGCAATACAGACTCAGGAGGAAGCTTCTAAAGCCTGGTAGCTGCCTTGCTGTTGGCATATCTGTTGACTGAGACATAATAACAGGACATCTGTGGTATCAGGAAATGGGAAGCTGCAGTTCCAGGCCATTCTATTTTATAAGCAACCTTTTATGGTTACTAATCAAAGTGTATTCAAATCAATTCAAAGTTATTCAACTTTGGTTTTACAAATTTAGCCTTTGGTATATTCTGATCTAAATACTATGGTAATGGGGCATTACTCTGTGCAAAGACAGCAATAAGCAAATCTAGTGTTTCAAAAATGCTGAATTAAAAATAGGCTGCAGTAATAAATAAGATGGACCTGTTGACTTATGTTTTGGGAGTTTTGTTTGTTGTAACTGATGCAAACAAATCAAGGGTAATTTACAGTCGCTGTGCTTTGCAAATTGAGGCTTGGTAGTGAAATAGCAAGACATTACCACTGTTGATATTAGCAATGACTACAGTGTAAATGCTGCACAAGGATGGGCTATGATCAAATCACATCTACAGGGATGGTCCTCCTCAGGAACTTCCAGCCATCTAGAAGATAAAGGTACCTGGAAAATGGATATGTCAGCTACTGTGGCATTTTTGCCTGTGGGCTTTGCAGGAGAAGTCCTCACTGGGTAGAGCACACCCACTTCCAGGGAAAACCCCCCAGAACAGCACAATCAGAAGTTGTGTTACCTCTTTCCAAGGACCTTCCCATGCTATTAATGGCCTCTGTGTGGTAAGAGGGAGATCATGGTAAGAGAAACAGGCAAAGTCAGATTTGTCAGCTGAAGAGACAGAAGGAGACAAATCAGTAGCAGACTAAAGTGTGCCTGGGAAACTGGGCATGACAATGGAAGAATTCCTGTCTAGTCTTATGTTCCTGTACAGTATTTCATGTATTTGTGGAGATAGGATCAAATCTATTCACTTTATAAATGGAGTGATTTGTAGAGGTATAAATTCTCCCTTTACATTTTGTTATTTCCTTCATGGGCCATAATTTTCCTTTGCTCCTGTATGGAGTTGTTCCACTAGACAGCATTAGGGAGAAGCACTCATAACACACATCCATGGATTTGGATACTTTCAGGTTAATTCCTCAGCCTGGGTCTTGAGATTTTACTCCCTGCTATATCCAGACTGTGTCTGTTGTCACAAGGGTTTCCACTTGAAGTTCTGAAAAGTTTCTAATGAACCTTGAAATCAGAGATGTGAAGTTGGTAAATCATGCAGAGACCACAGCAGGTATTCCAGTAGAGGACAGAAGTGCTCTCGAGCTTGGAACAAACTCAGGAACTGAGCTGAGCCCATGATTTTTAACAGGGTTCTGGGAATATCATTGCAACACCAAGCAGAAGTCAAAATGCCTCAGCACTGGTTCCTGGCACTGATGTAGGGTGGAGGCATTTCAGAGGAGAAGGACCTGGCTGCTACCTGGGACATTTGTTTTAACTCAGGGGATTAGATGAATTCTGACTCCCTGATACCTCTGTGTATTGTAGCAACTGTAAAACTAAATTAAGGCTTAAAATTCTTGCAAAGTATGTGACAATCCAGCTAATGCCAAGAGCTGTATTTATTAAATGCTGTTGTGTAAATCTGACTTTCTGTACAAAATAACAGTATGATATAGATGTATAACATTAAATTATGTATGTCTTCAGACTACAAGGATGTCTTCCCTTGATATACTTTGAGATCAGTAGCAGTGCTGTTGCTTGACATGGTAATTATGTATCTATCTCTTCAGGCTGGGTTCAGGAGATAAGTGAGCCTATATCAGTTAATTTCTTATAATAAGATTGTTTATCTTTCATCTGAGCATGAGATAATTTACAGCTTTCTGTCCATACACTGATGTGTGAATTATTCAGCATTGTAAAGTACAGCTTGTGCTTTCTCACTATTCATAGCTTTCCTCAGAAATGCTTCCTCAAAGCATCATAGGCTCATGGGAAAGCAGAGAGAGAGGACTTTCAGAGGCTCCTGTTCTGCAGCAGTCTCAGCTCTGCCTGTCACTCCCCACAGAGTGTGCTCCTGACAGAGGAAGATGCTCGTTTGTCACAGTGGCCATCAGCCAGTGACTTCTGCTACTTGAGCTCAGACAAACAGCAAAATCATATTTATTTTCCTCTCACTTAGTGCAAAAGAAACGTTTCTGAATGTAATAAGAATTAGGTGTGCAGGGGGTGTTTGTGTCAGCCAGTGTGGTTTATCTCCCAGTGCAGCCAAAGCTCCAGGTGGTGGTACCCACCCAACCTGCTGAACAGCCACCCTGCAGAACAGCTGGTGCCTTCACCACACTGTGTGGTGATGAGGATATGATGGCATCCATTGCTGGCTGAGCATCAAGAACCAAACCCCCTGGGACTGGGGATGTCTGTGCTCTGAGCACAACACTTCAGATGTGCCATGCAACCCTAATTCCACAGCTTTTACTGCCACTGCTACTTAGGGATCCAAAAAAATCAGCTGTGACTGGGTACTGGTACATGCTCAGCCCCTATCAAATGCAAAGAAAAACATTATCTTAGACCACAGTAAAATAGCTTTGCACTAAGGCTCAAATATTGTTGTTATTTTGTCTGAGCATTGAGAATAAAAATAGTCAGATGGGCTGGATTTATGCATTCATTTTGCTGGGTAAGACTCATCCTTCATCTACATTTATATATGCAGGAAGGTAAAAGCAGGACCTCTTGCCACATCTACTTGTGGTGAGGTGGGAAGTTCTTCACGTAACCTGTTCAAGATTCCATTTGCTCAGCCCTGCCACAAACTGTTGGATACAGGGAAAACCCAACAGAGTGTCTCAGCTCAGGACAAGCAAAACCTCTGTCCTGCAGTCAGGGCTCTGAGAGGATTTCTGCCTGTCTGCTCAGAAAACAGCATTGGAGGTAACATCTGAGCCTTTTTTGGGTATATGAAGGGACGTTGCAGTCACACCTTGCTGAAATGTTGGCTACATCCGCCAGAGATGAGTGGTGAACAGCTCTTTTTCAGTAGTGAAGCTCACAATAAATCAAGTGCTTACCAGGCCAGTTACTTCAGTTGTGAGTATGAAAGTGCCATCAATAAAACACCCAATATGATTTAAAAAAACCCTCTTGTGGTGAGTCAGGCTCCATCCAGTCTTCCAGAAGTCTGTCGCCTTTGTGTTCTGTGTTGCTCAGTTGACTCCTTACCTCATGCTCCAGGCCTGAAAGCATTTTCCACTGCATGATCTGATATGGAGCAATTTCCAAAAATCCCTGCAGGAGAAACAGAGATATCTGATGTCCCCTGCCTGCCCTCAAATGTAAATTTACATTTTACAAACCACAGAAGCTCATAATCCCTCAGTATCCTTTGTAATGCCAGGTTGTCTCCCCAGCTTGTGTTAATGTGCACTAATGAGGAACAGGCAATAGGTTATTTGGAAGGCAGATAAGCAAAAAGCATGTCCTTCCAGATCTTTTAGAATATGCTATAAAAAAGCCAAAATTGTTTTGCTTGGCTGCAGTGTTGTGTTTTAAGGCAGCTCTTCCTGATCTCTCAGGGATTGATGGCTGCACTGGTGGGGTCACAGGATGATTTTGTGGTGGGGTGTGAGGGCAGTAGAGGAAGTGTCAGGTCCCTCACTGGGATGGAGACGTTTCTAGGGTGTTTCTGGGGTGGTGGTGAAGGAAATGTGGCTTTAGGGGGTTGTAAGCAGCTGTGTTGTGTTGGAGAGGGAGTCTGGGGCGTTGGGCTGAGCTCAGCTCACTGCTCAGGCACCAACTTTACCTCTAAGTAATGTGTTAAGGAAAAGTCTGTAGGCAGTTCTGGCTGGGGCTGTCTCAATATTTCCTTTTGCTGAACTCTATTCTTTGTAGAAGAAACTTGTGAATGAGTTAGACTTTGGGGACTTTCCCAGCCTTTGTTTCCTCAACCATGCCCGCACTTTATGTTATATAGACTGCAAGGGAAAAAAAAATTAAAAAGGAGGTACTCTGACCACAAATCCTGTCTTTAAACAAAGTCCAGCAGTCATTTTTGGGTGAAGGGAGATGGGAAGTAGGATTACAGTGTGGGATTTACTGTCCCAAACTTGTTTTGTGTGTCTGATCCTTTGCCCTTCATTTATTGAAGGGGAAGACCCAGAAGCCTCTCTTGTTCTCTGCAGACTGTGTGTGTGCTAATGAAACCAAGTCCTCTTTCTCTCTCCCTTTGGAGAGGTCAATCCCTGAAATGCAGATGATGGACTAACCTCATCTTTCCTCTGTTGTCTCCTCACTCCATTTTACAGCCTATAAACATACAGTTTATTTGTCTTTTTCCCTAAGTCAGATGCTTCCTCCCCATTTAATTGCTTGATCCTGCACTCATTGAAGCTCCTGGAACTGTTCCCACCAGGGACACAGCAACAGCCCAGAGATCCCCACACCCAAGCACAAACAAATAGATGCCACAAACTCCACTCTCACCTTGCTGAGAAAGCTGATGCAGGGTTCAAAATGTCCACTGCTGAACTTGCGTGCTTAAAGTCCACTGAAATCACTTGAAGCAGATAACAAAATATCACGAACTTTCCCCCAGGAGGGAAAGTGGTAAGATTGATTTGGCATAAAAGACTAGCTATCATTATTAATTCATAGTTTGGCAGATCTCGGGCATTTTAAGTGAATGAATAAATTCTGTATTACAGAATGTCCTTTGCGAAATTTGTGATTAAAAAAGAACAGTTTAAATTAGGGTTTTTTAAAGCCTCATGAAATTCTCTTTGAGAATATTATTAATTTGGCTGCTTTAGAAATTTCATTTCTGTTTTAGGTGGTGTAAGTTATCAAAATTTGCAATGCCAACAGATTTGGAGGGAACTGACAATACCATGAGCCTTAGATACACTACTGTGCATAGTAGCTATGGACAGAGCTATTCAAAGTTTGAACCTGTTCCCCACCAAGCTAGGGTGTCATGGCCTTTATTATTTTATATGTTAATTCTGTCTGCTGAAAGAACAAAGTGTCTGGGCCCTGGAAAAAATGTTAATGTAAAGGCTACAAGCTTCAAATTCTGCTTAACCAGAGTTCATAAATGTAATATTTGAATCAAATGAAGTTTAGTTTGAGTTTTGTTTCACAAAACATCCATGTTTCAGAGCATAAGGAAAAAAGTGCCTAATCTAATGTTATTGGGCAATGCTAAAATTTGGAGTTCCTGAGCCTGAAGTTTCTCCCCTTTGTCAAATTTGATTCCACAGCCACCCCTGCAGCATCCTGCCCTGGGAATAAAGTGCAGCGTGATTAATGTGTTGAAATCCAGGAACATGCTTACACAGCTCCCTGAAAAGCACTGCTCTGGCAAACAGCTCTTACAGCACTGCACAAACAGCTTCTCCATGGCCACCCAGGACTGGTTTTGGCCAGTGACTGGCTCACAGCAAGAGGGTTGGACAAACAGCAGGGGCTGGGTGACTGGCTGGGGACAACTTCTGAATTTATTACAAATCCCAGTAATTAAGGGTGCTCAGAAGGATGCCCAGATGATGAGTGCAGGCTCCAGCTGCTGTGTGGTAATTCACAGGTGCAGCCTCCCTGCTGAGACTCAAAAGTCTCTGAAAGCACTGAGCAGGTGCCAGTGTGAGCCTCAAATCTAGACCTTGGAGCTGTAATTTGAGACCAGCAAAGAGTGCCTAACAAGGCTACAGAAGCTGCCCTTTTATTCTTACTTTCCTCTAGGCAGGAGAGTTTGTGAATGTCTGCACATCTCACTTAGAGCATGACTATGTAGGTAGCTCCTTGAAGGGCTGTCTCTCACCAAAGAATACAACTACTGGACATAAATGACAGAAATATATTAAAATGTGACTTTATTCTGGGCATTGGTTGTATTTCAATTGGAAAGGAAAGAAGGAACATGTTCCTAAATATCTTATGTGTGGGATCCTGCTCACAGCAGGCACTTGCTTGAGACTGAAACTTTTAGACTCCAGCAGCTATAACGGGAGCTTTAAACATTTAACTCACATACAGACATCTCAATTTCACTTGGAGCAGTCTAAACAGACTACCTGGAGTCTATATCTGAAGCTGAACCTCACTCAGGCTACTGGCTAACCTGGTGAAGAGAGCCTTCAGAGTTTCAATTTCTTGGCATTACTTTCTTCATATTTTTAATAGTAAAATATTTTGTTAACATGCTGTCTGTGCTTCATCTAGGAAATTACAGTTATACAATAATTAAATGAAAATACAGGCTTTGAGCAACAACGTCTTTGTTATTCATGCCAAGTTCTTGTAACTAAACTGAACATTTAAAATCTACAATATATGTATTATCTTATAATAAAGAGAAATTAAATAATATATCTTATCCTTAAACTCTTATAACAAAGAGAGACTAAAACTAGTTAGGAAAACAAGGACATATATTTTACAACAAATTTACAGTTTCATGAATTCTTTCTATTTTATACAGAGGCATAATGAGTACTCTTAAATGTGTTTTTCAAGAGTAAAAATAGAACTCATTAAAAAAAAGAAAAAAAAAGCCAAAAATAGGTGAAAAAGGGAAAAAAATATAAAAAAGGAAAGTCAGATCATATTTATGGCTGGAGGATTCTTTTATTGGACATTTCCAATTACAAGAACATACTTCTTTATATTCCATGCATTTGAAAATTAGACTAATGACTAATGACAGAATTATGAAAATGCCAGATTTTTTCAGAGCAATACACTGTATTTCTTGATTTATGGTCAAAGAAAGAAATGTCCTGATGCAGCCGTCTTTAATCTCTATTTTCTTCTTATGGTGAGATTTCTGCTTACTCTTTTTGACTTTACTGAAGTTTCTTTTCATGGATATCTTCCCATGAAAGTATGTAAATAATTTGCTGAATTTATGTGTTCATTTAACTTTGAAATTACTCGTGATTTCCTTTGGTTCTTGAATGAGCTGAGTCTTTACCTTTTTGTCTTCAGAAGGACCACTTTGGTACATACTGTGACATTACACATGTACAAAGATCCAGTCTCAACACTTTCCCTTGGCTTGCTTTAATAGTTTCCATAGAGGTTAAGAAGTTCAACAGAAACATGTCATTACAAATATTATGCAGTAGACTACATAAAACAAATTAATGCAGTAAAGGCTTTTAGGTCCAGTAATTAGTGTTAAAATTACAGTAATTAATTTTAGATTACAGTTTTAATAAGAAATTTCTTTTTAATCAACCCTGTAGCAGGGTTATTTACTTGCTGACTGCTTCTCCTGTCAGGTTGCACTTCTTTCTTTCT